>DWTW01000032.1:0-24935 GCA_018246275.1 Papilio slateri
ATCCAATTGTGAATATAAACTATCATTATTAATTATTTTCATTTTAATTATTTATTTTAATAATTCATTATTATTGTTAATTATGAAAATATTATATATAATTACAAAAAAAAAATTAGTCTATAGCAGCACTCAGGGATAACGTGCATCCAAACTGACAAACCTAACCTCTTTATAATATTAGTATAGATAATAATGTAGAATAAAGTGTCTAAATATAAAAACGGTGGACTGGTGATATAAAACCATAGAATTCGTTCTTTCTTTGCTTAGAAGTATTAACAAGGAGAATGGAACCAGGACATCAAAAATGACTATATACATACTTTAAATCTACCTTTGATATTTCGAATTATATAGGAAAAAGTTATAAAGAAACTAAAGACGATAAAGTAATAAAGAAAAAATAGTTGACGCACAGTTTGAATTTAAAAAAAATCGAAAAATGATTATTAAAACAGTACTTTTAAAGCAGCAAAATAGCAGTACTTATAAAGACATAAAAAAATATTATTCTGACTCGTTTACAACATGTCCCAATAGCACCCTAATTGGTTATTTGTAAGAAAGGGCGGAGTATTTCTCGTTGCAAGGAGCTAGGCAATTTTTTAAGTGAAACACGGTGAACGCAAGCTACTACGTGGCGACAGGTTCACTCCCTGTCACATAAGGGATGACAAATTTTAAAACCCTGTCAGTTAATAATTTTATATGTAATTTAATTAAAATATAGTACGTATTATTTCTAGCTAACGTGTACTCTAATAGTGAATGATTTACTAAAATCGGTTACATAGTTTTAGTAGTTACTTATTTAAAATAATATTATTGTTTAAGCTGTTTGTGTAATATTTTTGTGATGGGTGCCGTTTTATATTGTTATTCTCTGAGCACCCCATAACGTAACATGATTAAGGGTCACTCTAGCAGTCTGGGTGCATTATTGGATCGATAAAGCGGCGCATGTGCAATGCAGAAATCCTTGACGAGCTGGGTTTAGACATGCGCCCCTAGGCTGGTGTGTTGGCACCCCTAGTTCCGCCCTTATATTATCCGCTTCTATACTTAGTTCTTTGTCCACAGTGCGACTAAATCTTTTCGACCTTTCGTGCCTGGGCGTAAGCTGACGCGTAACTGACAACACGGTGAGTCTATTTTTAAGGTGATTTCACATTCGTGCATCCATCCGTTTTTATGATCAATCGTGTAGTACTTAGTTAAATATTGATTTATGTATTTAGACGAGAAGGCCACGGAATTAGTCTTAGACGTCAATTATCGACGCTGTAATTCAATTTTGCAAAATTTCTTTCTCTACTCTTTCCTTAATATTGTACAAGGACACGTGTAACAATATATTCTATAAAATGGTAGAATATTGAATCCGGATCCTCCAAAAGTCAAGGCATCAATTTACATTTTTCTTAAGTATAATACAATTAAAAAAAAATGTTTCACTGTTACTCAACGTTACTGCTAATAAATCGGTATCGGTAATAAATCGGTATCGGATAAGCTTAATTATATTTATCTTAGACCTCTTATAGTTTGTTTTACTGAGGAGTAAACCTAGTAATAGTAGTAATAAATACCTAGGATAAGTTTTTTCCTGGTGTAATTTAAAATAAGTGTTATATTAAGGTTTACTTATGATATTTAGAAATTTTATAATATTACAAGTTTAATGGTCTTTAGTAATATTTATTTCTTGCAATAATACGATCAAGAAATTCAAAAAAATGGTTGGAATATGATATCAAACTTTAGCTCTGTTGTAGTGATTACATTGTTTTTTAGTTTTTATTATTGGTTGATTTACTTTTTTTTTAAAGTAAATACCTCTTAAAGTTTGTCAAAATTAACCCTGCCTTCTACTATCAATCCGAAACATCTTATAGATAAAATCTAAGTCTCGTGATAATAAAATACAAAAGAAATATCTAATACTCTTAAGATATTTTTTTTGTACTTTTCCATTAACGATTAATCGTGTATGCAGGATGGATGCAAATAGTTTCTATTTTTAAATGGATAATTACACTATCGGCCAAAATTGTTTACCATGCCATGCTATATTGTAATCATAGAAATAAAAACGATACACTGTCTACCTAACTTTACAAGGTAGGCGATCTACCTACCTAGGACCTATTTTTTCCGACTTAAGCAAAAAAATCTCACGTCTTTTTATAGAGTAACTTGATAAATGTATATTATTGTAATCGCAATCCAGACTCAAGGACCAAATAGACGTCACAAGTACTAACTGCTGAGTCTTACAGCGAGCATTTTTTAATATCATACAAAATTTTCCACCCATTAATTACGACCTATAGTTGTTGAGAACATCTGTGTGCTTGTAAAATCTAAATTGGAAACATTAATTACTGTAATGCATCAGTTAAGATCAATTGGTGAAGATTGCCGTGGAAGAAAAATCTACTGACGTTACCAAAACGCGATCGATCTTCGGAGAATTTTCTGAAGAAAGAAAGCAACAAGGAGTCATTAAATTCTGAAAGCATAAGACGCAGTTACAATAAATAGACGCCTTTATTAAATTAGTGGACAATTTAATTATCTATGGATGTAGAGAAGAATTACCTCGAACGTGCAGTAGACGGTTTTTTGTTATATTATAAGGTATGTATATACTATATTGATGATAAAATTGATTTCATATATTTTTTACATTAAACAAATACTTAAGAAAATATAAAAAAATATTTTTTGAATTTTATATAGGACACATAAGAATATACAAGATTAAGATGGGCACGGGGTAAAAGAATGGAAATGGAAGTGCCCGGCTAAAAATTTATTTAGAGGCGTTTGGGGCAAGTGTGCGCACTTAAGTTATGAATGTTCATAAACTCCAAAATTATCAATCGAATAAAATAAAAGGATGAGTTAAAAAACGTATTGATTGACAATATAAAAATAATAAAGCATTACGTTACTGCGTAGAAATCGTGTAAAATATAGCATATTTGAAATCCGCACAACAATGTGGGGCACATAAAGTAACGAGGTACACGGGAATATTTATAACCTATACTTAAAAAAAAATTAAAATTCCACGATCTCGATGGTGATTTAGCCATTTGTCATATTCATATCCGAATTTTATTTAAAAAGTGCTAAGGAAATCCCTATTTAATATGGTTGCATATTGTGGTATGAATGTAGGTAGTTATCCTGGTAGTTCGCTTTTTAGAGTACTTTTTCTAAAATACAACTTGAGATATCTTTTCATTTACTCCCTATAATGCGCATGCGCACACTACACGTCGAGTTTCAGTCATGTCACGTTTAAGGGCCTATAGGTTCAAACGAGCCTATCAAAACAATATTTGGGCAAAATCGCTCAAGATTGATTCATCACCACGAAATTAAATTTATCAATACTCAAATGGGACAGTATAAATGTTCCAATGAATAATAATAGTAAACAGAAAAATGTGACTGTCTGCAAAAATTATCGCACCAAAGACAACAATTATTTTTGAAGTGAAACTTCTTTAGAGTCGTTGTGATTTGAGACTCGATGAAACGAAAAAGCGTGGCGATAGACACAAATAGTACATAAATGTATAGGATTCAGTATGTGACAGAATGAGATAGAATACATTACACGTCTTTTTATTCAGATACGTTTTTTAATTTCAATTTTCTCTCTCTCGCTCCTCTCCCTCTCTTGCCCCCTCCCCCTCCCATCTCGTCTTTTACTTGTACCGCGTGTGAACTCACACTCGATTTTTTTTGTGATTATAAACTTTACTCATCTGTAGAAACAAAACGACGTGTCATCGATCGCTGGAATTCAACTCTCCTACTATACGTCACGGAGTCCATTGAGAAGGGTGAATACCGTTCCGTAGTTTAAATTACTTTTCGGGACATTTACATCGCGCACACTTCTTGACTGCGCACACTGACCCAACATGACGGTACATTTGAATAATTATGTGAAATGTCATTTATATTAAATTTAAAGTCAGACTTTTAATTTATAATATCTGATCGGAACTTATAATTCCAGTTTGACTTGTGTAGTTGTTAAATAATTTTGGCCAATGATATCAGATGTTAACAAATTATATATTGCCTAATTACTATTTAAGAATGATGAATCGAAAAGATGCTTGCAGTTTTGTCCATTTAAAAAGTAATAACGAGTTATAAACTTCGATATGGCTTATGGATTATTAGTTTTTTGTCACAGATTTGAAGACATTACCAAAATCCAGAAGTCATCTGTTTTTTCTGTGTTTTTATTTTTAGCGCTCTTTTGCAGGTTAATTAAATTGCACAATTGTTTTGTTTAATTTCAAGGTAAAATGTAAAATGTTGTCTCGATATATGATATGATTCACGGCAGTCGACGTCGGGTTCCTGCAGATTTGTTTACATTATCAATTTATTTATGTAGTCATCTGCCGCAATATACTAAGCCAGCTAAGTAGGGAAATAGAGTGTATAAATTAATTTATTATATTCGTATCAAAAACTCGCTGCCGATCGTGGGGCAATAAAATGTGTGAATAGGTCAGCGCCTATTTCTCTCTGCATTCCTAACATCACTTTTATGTTCTGCTTTTAGAAATAATTATAATTAATTAGTTAAGTAATTAATTACTTAAATAATAGTACTAATTAAACAATGATTAATCTTTACACGACCGCTTGCTAATATCGCTTTTAAAAAAGGGTAGTAAGTAGACTGTTCTCTGTAGAATCCCAGTATCGTAAATTTGGTTGTTGTTTATCAAAATAATTAAATAGGGAAAAAATATCTTATAAACATAAAACATGAAATATTCCACTTTTCTTAAATTTGTGTATTGTCATAGGTTACGATATAAGTATTTCATTGAATCTCTTTCCTATCCCATAATCTTCTTTAGTTTACCTACGCCCCTCCGTAGAGACTGGCAAACCGTTTGCAACTCATATGCGTGTCTACCCTTAGATTAGATGGTCATTTAATATACGGTAAACCGTGCGGATTTACCTCGTTCTTCTTTAAAATCTTCGTTAGTTGAATATCTTACTAAATGTCAATTTCAAACACCAATAGATTAGTGTTAAATATACAAGCGCGGCTTGATTAAACTCCAGTTCCTATAATACAAATATACAAGTAGTTATGTATCAATAATTAAAATGTTTAAACTGTCTCTGCTTCAATAAAGATGTACTGTTGACCGAGCCCGACCTGCGTTGTTACTTCTGTCATCCTAGCCGTGAGGTTACACAGTTAAAAACATCACATAAAACATGTTGTTATCTCTCTCCTTCTCTATCAAAAAAAAAACAGAGATGACACATGCTTTCGGCAGTGTAAACTCACGGTAAGATCATGTTGTTTTCAGAAGATGTATAGTATTCGAATAATGCATAATGTAGACATCTCATAGAACTTCAAGGTACTAGTAATTATAAGATTTTTTTTAGAGGCTGTGATAAATAAACTATACGAAGGATGCATGCATTGCGATGTGAATGGCTCGCTGTTCGTCTGTGCGCAATATTGAGTGACCTATAACTATATATATAGAAAATACCTATAGAAAATATATGAAAGTAGATGATCTGGCAAACTACGTACCACCTAATAAAATTGATTTAAAGAAATATAACATTAGCATATTTATTTTTTGAACATGAAATATAAATGCTAGTTAATATTCAATGCAATTCAATGCAAAGCTTTCTGGTAAACTACATTTTTTGTTTTGTTTTTCCGGTTTTTCCCTAATGACTGCAATTTTACTTTTCCACAAGCACAACGCAATCACTGATGAATGTCAAAGATTTAACAGACAAACGGATGACATGTCCAATCCTTGATTTCGGAATCGTAATTCGAAGACGTAATTTCGTTCATACTAGGCTTACAGCAGCTTCGCGTATGCGCAATCGATCATGTTCATCTTGTCGCGCTCGCTGGCGTATTGTTTGCTGTGCACAAATTCGCATTCTGAATCAATTCGCTTGCAGTAAGTACATGTTCACTCGCTTTCAAACGTAATTCAGGCATGTTAATCTGACTATTATTCGTTGTTCGCTGGTCATCAGTGCGGCTTGCACGTAAAGTAGTTAGTAGTTTTTTCCATTATTTCTTTCTATACTGTCCCTTATTTTTTCCATTTTGTCCATTAATTTATTTTTACTTATACCTATCGATAAATCTTTCTAACCCAAAAGGGGTAAGAAGAGATAGAATACAACATTTGCTTATTGCGTATGCCTATATGTCGCGGTCACTTAACATCAGGTGAACCGCGTGCTCGCTTGTAGCCTTTTCTCATTAAAAAAATAATCCCTTTGCTGTTACTTGTGCGTTATTCCAGAGATAAAAATATAGAATGTATGTTGTGCAATAAAACTTTACTACTGTTTGCGATTGCCTAGCGATTTGTTTCTCGCGAGATCTTCTTTTTTCTCTTGTCGTTGCGTAAAACCTTTATCTTTATGGGCAGTCCCTCATCGGGACCATTCGCCTGAGTGAGAAGAACTGAGCATTACGGTGCGCAACCTATAATATGATAGCTTCGCTTAACATTGTAAAAACAACTGACTTGAATATAGACGAATGCTCAAAACAGAATCTTAGATTGTTACAATACAGGCGAATGGTGCTGGTGAAGGACCACCCTAGGTCCTTACAAGATGCTGGCATGAAATGTAGTAGGATTTCCGTGTTTTGTCTGATGACTGTATTGACCTTAGGCTCTCATTCCCTTACTTATCCCTTCGTTTTCTTTTTCTTCCTAGGTAGGTTTCCTTAAATCCCTTCTCCTCTTTAATGTATCTCCCGGTAGTTTGTGATGTTTTTGCTTTTTAATAATTCATTATTTTTAAATATTGCCGCTATTTTAATTACGTTTATGTTTTTAATAATTAGTTTAAAGGACAGACAAATTATTTAGAATTGATTCTGTTGCCCAGAAGCTTTAGTTTAATAATAAAGGTAAATTCAGTATGATATAGCCATATTTTTAATCGACTAGAATTATGTTATTGCTTTTCAACCATTTATTAATCAATTTTAGTTATACACGTGACAATATATTTAAGAATTATCGAATTAAAAAAGTTTGTAAAGGCGATATAAAGTCGTACAATATTTGTAGGTCCGTATACCGTACCTCCTTGTCTTACGCGTCTACTTGCAGAATTAAAAGTTTCTGGGTTTTATTTTTTACTTTAAGTAATTTTTTTTAAACGATTCCAATGGTTTTATGGTTTGCTGAAGTTTATCGCAGACCTATAAAAAAAGAGAAGATGACATTTACTATAACGCTTTTGACAACTACCCTTAGGTTCAGTCCCCACGATTTGATCTCCGTATGTATATCGGCATGTGGAAAAAGAAAAAAGAAAATAAAAACACTGGCCATATAAGTCTATAAAATATGCACATACTACTTCAGGTTACGATGGATTATGCAAATATAATAAATTATAAATATGTATGCGCAAAGTAAACAAATCATTACAATTTTTGGGTTATAATATGAACGTATGTATTAACATTAAAAAAATCAAAATCAATCAATCAAAAATAAACTACAAATAAATAGATAACGCGCTTTGGCAATTTTTTTGGTAGTAATATCATAAACCGTGTAAAATATTCACTTTTCAATTCCTTCTGTGTAACTAAATGCACTACGTTTGATCACTAAAAAACGTCGTCTCCATAATGAAGTAACCTCCATTAAACTCGTAAAATAACTTCGATATTTTTAAGTAAACCATGGAAATTCCTCGATCGGCAACGTTACCTGACATTGGTCTGAATTACTAATCTTAATTAATAGTATTTAATATTTTGTTTACGTGATGTTAAGCTTGACATGTTTATTAAAACTATTTTAAATTAATTGAAAACATAATTTAGTAATTATTTTCTCCAGTTATACCAAGACAAGCATTTCCTTTGGTCTCCTAAGTCTATTAAGTTTTACAATAGTCTATATTAGGTGACGTCAGACGCAAGGCGCATGTGCTATCTGTACATACAATCAATACAGCCGCGTTGTCGTTCCGCCAAATTCAGCCCGTCTCTGTGAGCATGCGTATTGCGTGTCATATGAATAATTGTCAAACTATTTGTTCATGAGTTAATTTATTTTCTCCAGTTATACGAATACAAGCATTTCTTTTGTTCTCCTAAACTCTGAAAAGTTTTAGGATAGTCTATGTTATTTGACGTCAGACGCAAGGCGCGTGTTCTAGCTGTGATACAATCAATACAGCCGCGTTGTCGTTCCGCCCGTTTAGTTCAATTCAGCCCGTCTCTGTGAGCATGCGTATTGCGTGTCAATATGAATAATTGCCAGATTAGAAAAAAGGGCATGGAATACCTTTTATTAAAAAAGTACACAGTATGCGAATCTGTGGGTAACTGTTAGTACTTCATATACTTTATAAAGGATGTTAAATCCAATGTCCTGTAACTTCGTGTCGTCGATTGCACAGCGGCGCTGCAACTCAGCCGGCCGCTGTGAGCATGCGCATTGCGCATTAATGTATATAATTGTCACACTTGTCAAACTAGTTGTTCATTAATTAGGCATTGGCTGATTTATTTTCCCCACATATACCAATACAAGCATTTCCTTTGTTCTCCTATTTTCTGTAAAGTTTTAGGATAGTCTATGTTATTCGACGTCGGCCGCAAGGCGCGTGTGCTAGGTGTGTTCCGCCAAATTCGGCCCGCCTCTGTGAACATGCGTATTGCGTATTAATGTACTTACACAAGGGATACAAAAATAGACATTGGGTCCATTTTAGGCCAAATAAAAAACCTGTTCCCGAGGCATAGAAACACCGTTATCTATGAGTTGCCGTGGTGATGTTATATGGTTGTTGTACTATTACGTATTAACTCTTGACATTAATAAATTTCAATACTGAAATGTTGCACACACATAAAAAGACATAGGAGGGTATCTTTCGTCACGAAAAAAATATCATGCTTGCGAAGCCCCGGAAAATATCTTGTATTTTATAAAGCTGTAGGTTATTAAATATTAACTGAGGTTGGTAACAACGCACTTTTGCTGGATGCAGTCGATGCAGCGGCCGCTTAATTCGGCCCGTCTCTGTGAGCATGCGCATTACGTTGTAGTACCCGCACGTAAGGCCTGGCGCTGTGGGCATGCGTATTAGCCTAACTCATCCCCTTGCATAGAGACGGAGCGACAACGCCGTGTTAGAATTTGCTTAAAATAATAATAATCGAAGTTATATTGAGTTCATATAGTTATAGATTCTAGTTAGGTATGACTCTTTCTTAAGCCATTTTTATGAATCGGTATGTTGAAAAGTTTCTTCGTCAGAGTAAGATGTCTAACCTTACATAGGTGGGACATCAGGACTGTGGTCAAGCACTAATTTATTCATAAATAAATAATGATGCACCCACGCCCGTAACCCAGAGGGGTAGGCAGATGGCTAGTTTATTCATAATAAAACTTATATTTAAAAGACATTTTTTCTCATGTATTTCTAAATGTTTAACAACATATTGCTTAGTACTTTGTAATTACTATTTTCGAATGTTATTATATTTTATACTAGCTAACAACTCCCCTAGGTCTTACCCGCAGATAGAAGATAGAAGATCTTTCTATTGGTGTAAGAATTTTTTTAAATCGATTTAGTAGTTTTTCATTTTCTCCGGAACAATCAATTTTTTTCTCTTTGTAATATTAGTATAGAGCTATAGATATGATTTATTATTTTACTTGCTTACCCATTGGGGTATCCCAAACCTATTGAGGTATATATATCGAAGGTATCTTATTTTAATATTGATTATTCATTTATCTATATTATTTTATCACTAAATTCGTAAGATAAGTCTAAAGCAATAGGCGCAAAGTTCTCGCACGTTTAAATGTCTCAATGAATCTAGGTCGCTGGACTTGTCAAACTAGTTGTCCATTAGTTAGGCTTGGCTTTGCAGAGTATCGAGTTTTCCTTTAATTATTCCTTTCTTTATTCTATTCGATACATGGTTGGCATTACGTCACAAAGAATGAAAATTCAAAGACAAGAAAAACAATCCAAAAGACTTAAGTAAAATATTAATATAACAATATTACTTATTATTTTTAAATATACACTATGATCTCAGATCGTTATGCAAAGTAGAAGATAGTTAACCCTCGATTTATTTCTTTCCCTTAACCCATGAATGCTGCATGCCATCTAGACGGATAAAATTCCTGGACCGTACTTACTTGGTGTAAGGGATTACAGTAGGGCTAATTGACCATCATTGATTTGACACGAACTTATAATATAGACAATAGGCATCCTACTTAGTTTCTTTGCAATTCATTGTAAATAAAAGGAATTTCGAAAGTTAGAGTTTATTTACATAAAAAATATACACGTTAGTATGTTTTTTTGTGTGTAACGTAAATTACGTTGTATGGCTGGTGAATGGATACATGGATACGTATGTATCTTTAGATAAACTATATCTCGTCCAACAATATTTCTATAAAGAAAATTCTTTTATTTTTTAATTGTTATTAATTAATTTTCAATTAAAAATTCAAATAAACCAAATAAAACAGCCAAAGTACTTAACTGTTTTTTTTTTTAATTAGAGACTGTCATCGGATACTTGTTCTGGAACTCTGAGAAATTGAGCAAAAATGGATATAACTTAAAGCGATTAGCGAGTGTAGTAAATGACAGCACACTCGTACTATGTCATTAGTAGCTTCATTTAAAAATGGCCGCCACAAGGTCGCATCCATACCAACTCTTTGAACATCATGCTTGATCATGAGAGTTAGTTTGTAGTCTGCGTTTCCGCTAAATGCGTCTTTAACTGCACGCCAAGCTGCGATCAGTTGCATGTTTATGATCGATAGTCACAGGTTTTCATAGTTGGGTTTTTTTTCTTTATTTTTCACTTATATTATTTATTTGCCCGCAACAACACACGTGTGTTTTTTTTCTCGTAATAATAGGTACCTTATGTCCTTTTTGAACCCCTGATAATGTTTTTTTTTCTTCCTGCCCTTGTCCCACTTTATGTGGGGTCGGCACAATACGACCGTATTCCATACTGTAATAGGTTTTTGGCTATAGTTTTTTTTACGGCCAGTGGCCTGCCTGACCTCCCCGGGCATATATGAAATATTAGTAGATTATCGAAATTATTTACTAATATTTCTTTTAACCATGTGCAAATAAGTTTTAAAATCGTTTCACGATAATAGTCGAATGGTAGGATTCGAACCCACGTCCACTATGTGCATGTTTCGCGATCCGTACCCTTAACTATTAGGCTATTGGCGTTTGACATGACAACATTTCCGGATGATCGGTCGAGTTGTTAAGACGTGAAAGCGTAACAAACGATCAAACGAGTTGACATTTACAATTATATTATTAAAATGTTATAATAACATATCACAAATAAGCAACGGAACTCGCGCAAAACGGAATAATGTAATATATCAATAAGAATAGTGATGATTTTTACATCCAAATAAAACTGTCGTGGAATGGAGAATTTGGAGTGTGGAGAATTTGGAACGTGGAGTGGATAATGTAGATAACTCCAAGTTTTGCAAAAAGATGGCGTTAGCGTAGTAGAATTCTAGGGTGGCCATTATTAGCGGTCGGCAACAGGCGAACCGCGGTCGATATCCAGCCAACGTGTACTAGGGTGTCAATACAGAATCGTTGTATCGACATTTACGGCCATGTTTCCCCGTCACTTTAAAGTGACCACCAAGGAAGTACATACTTATTAGTAATTAAATCCCAATGTCAACCTTCCAAAAACCAAAAAAAAGACTTTCTGTTTTGAAAAACGTAGTTGACGTTTATAAGAACCTTCAACTTTGTTGTCTTGTCCCTTCAATTGGCATTAACTGTATTAAAACATTTACGTAAGAAGCAGCGAAGCCTTATTAATAAGTCTAGTTAGTAGTATTTTTTAAGGCGCTATATATTTAGTGATTTTTCTCTTTATTTCCTATTTATATTTACTATAATATCTTGCAGAGTTTAAGCTGTAAAACTGTAAACAAATAGTTTTAATAAGCTCCCTGTCTCTTACTCTACTGTTAAAGAGAGGTGGATCGATTTAGGTTTTCATCGAACTTATAATTCATTGTATGAAAGAAAGTCGCTCTCCGCGTCTTTCTGTTTATCCGCTAACTCCTCCCTAACCACACGACAGATTTAGAAACGAAGATGAAACACCATCATGTAGATTTTTTTCCACTGACTTATATGTTCAGTGCACTCTATTTAAAATACACTAAATACATATATAAATGCAAAATTTCAGAACCCAAAGGGTCGTTGAAAATTAACTTTCATTGCCTTCGTAGGCGAAACCATAAGATTAAAATAATATAGGAAAGATTTACCGAGCAGAGCGTTTAAAATAAAATGTATTTGTTTATATCAGAGATTTTTGTGGGAATCTTTATAAAATCAAATCATTAACTACAGAGTGACATCTAAGAAGAGAAAGAAGAGAAGTGACGCAATAAATACAAAGTAGGCAACGAAGGTTTATCTATTAATATTAAATTAGGTACTTGGTTTTACCCGCTCCTTCGCTCGCGTTGATTTTTTTAAATTCAGTTTTTTTTTGAGATAAAAGATCGAGTTGTGGTAAAAAATTCTATGTCCTTTTCTGTACCTTTGAATAATATTTCCAGAACTCAAAACGTACTTAATATAGTATATCAAACATATAACATTACCATAGTAATCGATAATTAATTATTAATTATGAGAGACGGTAAAATTTGTTTTCCCTCATATGTCCTTTTCCGTATCCTTGGTGCAATACGCATGCTCACAGCGGCGGGCCGAGCTTGCACCGCCGCTGTATCGATTGCACCTACACCTGACCTTGCACCAGACGGCGGCTAATATACAATATTTTTATTTAGAATTTATTTATTTATTATTGCAACTATTACATTTTTTTTTTTACAGACTAGGTTTAGCGTTGGTGCCTGTCATAGTGTCAACTGTGTGACAGGTGCCGGCGCCTTTCCTTAACAATATAGTGAGCTATTTTAACGTGCATGTGAATAGTGCGGTTCTAGGTGTTAACTGACTTAGCTTATATTATGCTCGTGTGTATGTGTGTGTGTTCGTGTGCGTTTGTGTGTTTGTATGTATGTTTGTATGTAACAACTATAATATATCATAAAATTTGAATAATTGTCGACTGCAGTGTCCATCAGCAAATGGAAAAGAGTATATAGTAGATTTTAGTAGCATATAGTAATATTTAATAGTATTTCGTAGTATTATCACATTTATTATTAACACTAACAAGCGGCATATTGATATAAAGAGATTTACACCTAGTAGTTGTATTTGTAATTTGTGGTGTGGGTCTCTGATTACTTTGACATAGTAGGCGTTTATATAGCATACGTAACCATAGCGATTACCTGCTTCGTCACAACAAAATCCTTTCAGTCAGACGTTGCATATGTTCGCAGCACGTAAAGCGGGAAACAGGCGTGAACTGTCAAAGTTAGCCGACGGCTGTGGACGAAGTTGCAGCGATTAGGTTCGTTATCGAAGCGGTGAGCGAGTTAGATTACTTTGTAGCGCGCCGCGCCGCGCCGTAACCTAACGTAACGTTAAACTCTATTCATCAGGAGATAATGAGAAATGTTCACAGCAACCACGAATGGATCGTGACTAATAAAACACATTGTTGTGCTTGATTGTACCGGTGATAGCTGAGTGACTGAGACATTCTCCTACCGATCTAGTGGTCGAAAGTTAGATTCCCAGCCATCTTATATGTCTTTATAACTAAACTGTCAATCATTTAAAATTATCCTATACATATGGCAATAAGCTAGTCTTGTTGTTGGTTTTTTTGGTTGACAAGGCTGTATATACGAGTAGTTATCGTAATAGAGGTATTTATGCGAACGAATAAAAATAAAAGTCAAGTGGATCGTCGATCTACATCGGAACCAATTCTCAAACTACAATAAGGAAACCGGCGAAATACATTGGAAATAAAAATAAAAATGAAGGTAGGTAATGGTGTCAAGAAGTAGACCGACGTGGATGAAATTGCTTGACCAAGCCAAGGCCCACAAAGGGCTGTAGAGCTACAAGAAGAAGAAGAATGGTGTCAAGAGCAACTATGTGCTTTATAACAAAGAAATATTCAAAATAAAGTAATAAAGTTTGATATCAGTTGTAACTACATGTATTCGTGAACGGTTCAAGACGAAATTCAAAGAAATTATTTTCTTTAGATAAGTACGTACTTAGGAAGTTTTAAGAATCCATATCTGCATCTCAATACGTCAGTGGCAACTGTAAACCGCGTTTATGCGCAGTTTTAGGACTCCAACAGATGTTGTAATAAAGATCTCGATTTTTTGGCAGATCTACAACAATGCAAAATATAAAGTTGAAAGTTAAATGTACCGCGGGTGCCAGTACGCCCGTCTTCGATACGATATCTTTTTGCAATTAACTATCTTAATAATTGGTGGTGGTTGCTAAATTCTTTAAGGAGATGATTCAACAATAGCAGTAATTATTTTACTTCTGTTTCTACATCCTTCTGTTGCTACATCCGCCACCCTAAATGTTTCTTGCTGTCCACACCTTGTACGGTATTTTATTATCATGTAGCTTCTGGTACGTCCATCTCGCCTTTACTAACATTATTCAGCGTTGTGTAATTCCAAACGTAATTTGATATATCTGACTTATTGTCAATCCCAATGCGAATCATTATATTATACATTTATATAATTTCCCTGCAACGTATTGGGTATTCTAAAGATATTCTATCCATTGAGGGAAAGCTGTCTTTTAATTTATGTGGGATTTTAAACCCCCACTAAAATCCCCCTCGATGGCCACCTTCAGGTCCAAAAGGATTTCCAATGAAACACACCGGTCCTCCTATGCGCTAAGTCTTGGCACAACTCGCGGAAAATGTCTGCTATTATGGTAGCGTATACGACTACATTATGTTGCCGTCGTCCCGGGCTCACTTTGTTGCAATTTCAAGGCCCCCATCCTGATCACGTATGAATCCGAGAAACACCTGCTGTTATTAATTACGACGGCCAGGGACATCGATAGCCCTATCCCGAGATTACAGGACTGCCACCGCTCCGTCGTCTCTGGGATCGTCCCTCTCCCACTCCCTCTCAGCTATCTCCTGCTGGATCATCTTAGTTTCGCAGGAGGAGATTAACGCCGTCTATTCTAATTTCCCTGCCAACGCAGCTGCTACCCTGTGAAGTCCTGCCCGATTATCTGGACCAGGATCCGCCGCTGGACTCGGCAATCGGTGAGTATATGCTGCGTGAAATCCCGGTCCGAACCAATCTTCTTTCTATATATGCCATTTATTTCTACGAACCCCACTGAATATACAACCCAAATATTCAAATTTATTAATTTATATTAGTACATATTTTTATTACTGTCACATTTTTAACTTTTAAATAGCATTCGTCTTATTTTTGTTGATATTCTTACATTTTTATTTCAGTCCGCATAAATATTATTCTTACCATCACCTGTAAATGGCCAATCAATAAGCAAATAACATCTGGTCAACCGAACAACATTTGACAAGCAATACTTCTTAATCCACATTCATCCTCTTTGAGAGTTTTCAAACAATCGTATGATCTTTATCACAACATCTAAAATTAAAATTTTCATTACTTTCTATCGATTACACTTCTTTACCAGCTACTATTTAATTTATGGGTTCTGCACTTCACTAAAGATCGCCAAGAAGTGATCATGTCACTTATCTTGTTAATATTTTCGACGCGTATATCCAAGACATTAATTCTTAACAACACGTGCGCCGGTCTGCCCGTTGTCATGTACAATTTACAACCTGATGTCTTTTTTATGCGAATTAATTTAACGATAAACTATGATACTGTTTAAATAAAATCTTTGCGTTGAAATCGATGTACGCGATGTGACACGGGCTTAAAGATGAATCGCTTCACGTTCAGCACGCCTGCGAGGGACGAATTACAATACAAATTTAACTTTATATCTTGAGCATGTGTTTTATTGCCTTCGATAAAAACAAATCACTTGGACGTAATCCAGACAAAACCACTCATGAGATTATCGTTAGGACAATAATAGGCTTCGTTAATTTTTTTATGAAATTTCGTTATTTCGAGGAATCTAGTAACTTGATAATATGCGTTGTTTTATTTTAAACGAGGACAGCATAAGTCTGTCTGCTGCAACAATTTCTGGCAACACATCAATTCGAAGTGCGTTAATGCATCTTACAACTTTGTTATGATTTCACGTTTACGTCGGATTCAAGTATTTAGGGCGGTAAAGCCAAAAATAATTTGAATATTAAGAAGATTTGGTTCATTTTAAACATGTTCTTTTCAATTATGAAAAGAGTTAATATATCTGCTATACTATACTAGCTGGCAAACTTCGTTCCGCCTTTGATTAAAAGATTTAATTTGTGTTACCCTATTAGCTCTATTCATTGGCGGATCCAGGGAGAAGGGTTTAGGGGCTTAAATTCACTTAGATCAGATTTATTCATCGATCATAGAGGATAAGATCAGAAAGCTTCCGTGACAACTTGAGAATTATTATTCCAATTAATTTTTTGCCAGCACACTACCTGGTTCTAACTTAAACCATATAAAATGTGTGTTTTTACCCTGCTAAAACCTACCACCAGGTGGGCAAAATGACGTCAGCTTGAAAAAGAAATAGCTCACAGAGTTCTCCTTCGTCTCTTCCTGCAATTCAACAATAATCCACACCAAAATTCGTACTTAGAAACCAGACCATTGGATTTTTTCAAACTCCTTCTTTACATCGACTTTTAGTCGTTCTAACTTTTACAGTGGTGTGAGTACACCCAAGTGCAGATGATGTCGGACATCTTAAGTATTATAAGTAGTATTATTTAGTGTGACATAAATACTATTAAATATTACAATTCATCTTGACCCAATTGCAAAGGGGTTGTGCGTGTCATCGTTCATTGAGCAGAAATCGTAGTATAAATGTACATAAAAATCGAAAAAAAGAAATTTATTAGTAAAATTGGGTACCTCTTTGTTAATACAGGGAACCTAACTTCACACTTTGAGTCTGATTGCGAGTCGGAAGTAGGAACTGGTAGTTAGGAATTTGTAAAGTTAACATTTTTAAGTAACAAATTTCTTGTCGAAATTAAGGTGACAAAGAAAGGATACACCTTTGTATGTAGCCATATTAAGTTAATGAGATACTTGTAGCTCACCATTAGTGTTAAAACACTTAGTCACACTAAGTATTGTTCTGTTAAAAGTGCGTAACAATGACGGCCAAGGATAGTCGCTAGCACGCAGGCGCTACTCTGTACGGGCTCAGGAATTTGCACACAATACTCCACACCGTCGTTGGAAATGAAAATATACTTACGACAGTTGCCTCGTTAATATTTGAGAAACGTTTAAAATAAATGAGACTGTATTTTATTATATATTACAGTACATTAATCTTTGCAATCTCCTTTGATGCCCAGACATGACCAGGATAAAAAAAAATCATTCTAATATTGGGAACACCGCCACCTAGTTGAAGATTAAGGATATAATTGACGTAAATAGAGCTTGGCAATATTTTTAGTCCTTAAAGTCGTTAATTTATTTTACCCTAAAAATAGACCCAGTTAGTGAAACAGAAGAAGTAAAAGTTAACTTAATAAACACGACTGTATGATTATCATGATTCATCCATCACTTTCTATTCATTTCATAATGATATATATATATTTTATAGCTATGACTCTCTGGGGAAGAATACGAATCTAATAACTCCTCACCTTTCAAAATCGGCTTCGACCATCGCATTCAATTCCTCTTGATTTTCCTCGGGGTTTATTCTTCAAGTCGATTTTTCTCTACGAAAGCGATCACACCAAAAACGCACAATGCACTCTCCAAAGGCAGCATGATTTGCGAGCTGTTCATGCTACGTAAAAAATACTAATTTATTCTATAATACTATTCCAATTTGACTTGTATCCATACTTCACTTTTAAAACAGAATGAAAAAACAATTGAACATCAAACAATCGAGTGTTGTACATTGTTCAAATTTAGAATGTTCTAGTCATCATGTGAAAAAAGTTTCATCCTGGAATTTCAAACCAAGCAGGTTTAATTTAAATTCAAATAGCCAGAACGTCAAACGACAATTTGATATTTAAACCCATATTACTTCGTAGAAGGTTCTTATGGCAATAAAAATTAAGAAAATTGCACAGATAATTGTAAAATTTTAGAAAACTTAACGACTATTTTAACTTCGCGCGTATGGTGACTGAATTTAGCAGACAGCTGGTTTATTTTTTTATTTTTGATTAAATATAAATTTAATAGTTTAGAAAAAAAAGAAAAATTCTGTGCACAGAATTTTTTTTGAAAATTTCCATGAGCATTCATTCTTCAACAGGTTTTTAGGAATATTGCGAAAACGAAGGCGTGTGATAGTGGCAAAGGTAAAGGTAATATTATATTGCACGGCCATCGGTTATGGTAGTGTACGTTCTACCAGGGCCGTCTTACCCATATCAACCTTCAGCACTTCAGGTAGGTAGTAGTAGTAGGGAGGGGTAGAAGTAGGTAAGGACACAAAAAGGTAGGGATAGTTATAGGTAGTAGGGTAATAGGCAGGTAGTACGTTAAGGCAGGGGTAGAATTAGGTTGGAGTAGAAGTACGTAGGGGGTAGAAGTAGGTAGGTAGGTAGGTAGGGTGGAAGTTGGTAGGTGGTATAAGTAGGTAGGGAGTAGTAATAGGTAGAGGTACTAGTAGGTAGGGGTAGAAGTAGATATAGGTCAGAAGTAGATATGGGTAATAGATAGGTAGTTGATAAAAAATAAAAGGAATTATGATCGAACTTCGACCACTGGGCGATCTCTAATATATGCGAATACTCGGATGGATGGACGTTTGTTACTCAATTACGCCAGGCTGAACGGATCTTGATGAAAAAAATGTCGCACAGATATAGATTATAGTCAAGAATTAGGACATTAGGCGCGTTACACAAGCCTTTACACATCCCCACATTGATCACATTTTTAACAGATCGTCAGTTATTACACATGCACATTAAAATTTCCACGAGAACTAAGTCGCGGGCAACAGCTAGTTTAAATATAAATATTGTTATGTTTTAAACCGTTCAACTTCCTCATTGAAGTTCAATACCATTGTCATCGTTATCTGTCAAATGATGTTATAACAAAGGAGGTTTGTAATTTAGTTAATACATGCATAGTATATTTTATTAGGTACTAAAGCAAACGGAACGAATTAAAAAGGATAACTAAAGCCGTGTACTCATGACAGTGATTTTTTTGTTCCGAAAAGATTAGAATATGTATTTTTCGTAGATTACATACTACATAAAATGTCCAATGTAATCATACCTATTTTATCTGTACTTAATCATGGTCGCAGTCGATATTCGTCCACTGCTGGACGTAGGCTAAATATACAGGTATATAAAGAATAAAGGAAATTAAGAAAAGAGGAAAAATTCTTTTATCATAATAATCCGATCTCGAATGTAAGCAAATGTACTAATATTACCATATCGTAGAATCAAAAGCTTAAATATTATATTACCTTTCATAGGTTAACACTACACCTTAGTTTATTACGCAAGCAGGAAAAAGAAAGGAACCCATGAACAGTGTAAATATATCCAGAAAAGAACGACCCTTTTTACAATGATAATTGTTTGCTTTAATAACGAAATCTGATTCTCTGAACTAATTTATTTATTAATATTTTTTATTCCATTATTTTATTTCATAACAATCACAATCTTTTCTTCTTATTTTACAATTAAATACATAGAATATTTTTAATTATTTTAAGTAAAATCCACAATTTGACAACTATTATGATACCTGGCATTGTTAATTCATTTTTAAAACGTTATTAAAATACCGAAAAACTTTTTTTTAGCTGGTGTCCCACTCGGATGAAAAATATAAATGGTCACGTTAGTCATGCTAGACTGCGACCGCCAGGATAGGTTGGCTGTTGACATACACTTGTTAAACTATTGAAATAATATTACTTCAAAATTTTAGCTTTCTGAGAGGCAGGTTATTAATCACTATTCCTATGACATCTTTGCCATCGTCTGGCACATACTTGCATCCGTCAAAATAGGCTGTCATTTTTTTACTCTTAAACATACGTGAATTACAACATTTTAACATTGTAACCTTGTGGGAAGTTAATTTTTTTATATTTTCAAAAAATTAAAAGTATAGAGATTTTTAGCTTTTTTGGTAGCGGGTTAGTCGAGTGCTTCGTTAGTTTTTAGACCATAACTAGTAATGCCGAATCCGATTATCACGAATATCATATCCCCGTCAGTTGTTATTTTATAATAAAGTGATGCACGAAAAGTGTTAATAAATCTTACTTTTTTTAGCAATTGTAGATCTTGACACTCATCTACAAAAATGTAGCTTGCTGGTTTTGCTTCTGTTTGCCTACTGTGTTATATGTAATAACAAAAGAACCTTCCCGACATTAAGTTTTAAGGGAAACGAATACAATTTTGAAAAGGATAGGAAAAGAAAAACACAAGTTCCATGGTAATATATTTTATTTCATATTTCTTATTACTTATTTTATATTGTATATTACTTCAATTATAAAAAGAACAATTCGTTACAACTCGTAATTTACATTGTTTTAAAAGTTTATAGTTTAATAAATATGTATAAATCAAATAAAAATTTGAAAAAAATAAATAAATAAAATAGCTGCCACTACCATTTGGCCGTAACAAGATACGTGGTATCTCACATTGCATCAGTGTATTTCAACCAAACGTGCCATGCGGTTAGTCCATTGACATCTTAGTGGTAAAACCCTATTTGAAAAAAGCCATTGGACAACGACAAGTCACCGGGTATTTAATTCGGTACAAAAATTAATTTCACTAGTATAAAAATAATCTACTCTATTAAATAAGACTAGCATCTCTTTTTTCCAAGATCTTATTATTAAAGACTTAATAGAAAAATGCATTATATTCAATATATTATATTTCGTTGATAAAATAGATAAAATACAACACAAGTTATATCCACACACCATATTTAATACTAACAAATAAATCTGTTACTATACGTAGCAAACAAATCAATCAATTTTAAAATACATAAATTAGTTATAAATAAAATTATTTTTTCCAAAAAATTTTACTTAGTATTAAATCATTTTGCTGTTGAGTTTAAACCTATTTAAAATACGCCAATGATTTACGAAACTTGTCACTTATATATATACTAACCTTACTGTGTATTAATACTGAACAAAACCTTAACGTAGTAAATGCAAATTTGATCATATCAAACGTACGTACAAGTAATACATTTAACATAATTAGCAAGCATCGGCTGTACCTTATATCTACGACTCGCTACAATCGTAAATCTAAAGATTTATGCGTTACTAAGGACTGGTACGTGCTGTGCCTAACTTAAGTCCACTAACAAACCGACATTTTAATGAGGATATTAATATACGTTTGGCAAGACATATGTACTACATTTTAATATACATTACGTTTCGACGTATACGGAGTCCGTTTGATTTTTTATTTCAACGTAATCGATTACTTCCCAGTTGTCTTCTGGTTCTTCAGGCATATGCGGCGGGAGCACGGCCCGGGCCAAGGGAGTTCCGGCCTCGTCCAGGGAATGGTAGGCGCGCATCGCGGCCGCAGCGTGGTCATCGTCGAACGAGCGAGCCCGAGCGTTGAACGGACCCCCGATGTCTTGGCTAGGTAAATCCCAAACGTGCCATTGTGGTGTCATCTTGAAATTCTGTTTCGGATGTAAGATAATGAAATGTGATTAGTTTTTCGAATCTTTAAATATCTTTATTGCTGGACAGACACCCTAGATGATTATTTAGATGGTAGAGAATTCGCTACTAAATGTGTTCTTATTTATTCTTATCTTACTTGTTGTCCTGGAAAACGAATAAAGACGGTAATGCGACGCGACGCGAAAATATCTAGTAGTCGTCGTATGTATTTGTTGCTCGTGTTGCCGCTATAGTCAGTCGCATTAAGTATATTATCGCGCCGCGTCGCGTCACTTTCCGTCGCTCACCTGGGACAACGGGTTAAAGACGCAATTGCAGAAAAAACTTGTAGTATACTATACCACCTGACATTGCATCTACATTTGATACCAAACAGGATCGTGGTAAAGTTCTAGTCTTAGTTTTATAACATATTAATTAATTTAACAATAAGTAAATTGTATAGGTTTTGATATAACGTGACTGAAGGCGAAGAAAATGTTAGCGTCGACAGAACCATTAGTGGCAACCTTACAAAGTTTTAAGGAAAGCGAGTGTACTTTTATTTTCTAATAGAAATCCACGTCACTACATGTTGGAATAGTTATCAACAACTGCCTAAACGTGTTAAGCCTCCATTGATCGCAGCATGATATCTTATTTTAACGTTTAAATGCCTACGCATATTCGAGTCTGTGGTGACGGAGGGTCGAATTATGCCGCACCAACTAAAACCCCACGGTGGTCAGGTGGGATCAGGTGGTGGGATCTCAATTTGGAACACAACTGTGACCCCTCAATCGCATTGCTCTCCTAATGGATCGCTCGTCCTGAGGTCACCTTTTGCCATCAACCTCCTACTCAGGGTTGCTTAGTGATCTAGGTAATGTAACTACTACACTTCGAGGTGGCAATTGATCGTAAATATGTATATAGATTGGCAAATGTCTTGCGAGTGACTTTGCACACGCAGTTTAGCAATAGTGAAAGTAGATAAATAAAACTTATATAAGTATAAATATTGCAATAAGTTTTTATGACTGTTAGCGATCTTGTAGTATGGTGGTAGTCTAACATAAGAACTGTTAAATAACATTATCAACTGATGAGATCCGAAAATAAATATTTCTGATTTTTTAACATCATACAAAATTCCCTTCGAATGGGATCTGATTTAAAATTGTTTTTCCAAGATTTTTCTTCTCCGCTGATTAAATTCTTCATGAAATTTAATCTAAAATCGAACGACAAACATCTAAAAAAAATATAATACCTTTTATGAATATTCTGAATAATTCTAAGTGTTGAAATGTTATGTTAACATGAGATTATATAACAGAAGAGAGGAAATAAATAGATTATACAGTGTATGTGCAGATAATTACTGCTTCCAGTTTCCATTTACGACGCACGAGTGTCACTCGAGCCTTGAATGCGAACCTCCGGCGTCGGGCGGCGTCCTTGCCGACTTCCGACGTACACGCCTATAGCACGGAGGTACACATAGCTACCTACCGATCGACTACCGACATACCATTTCCGCCAGGTTAAGTTATTACTCAAGTTAAAGTCGAGTGGATTTTACTTGAGTTAATGCCGTTAACCCTATCGCTACTGTGAGGTCAACAAGACGAGATAAAAATGTATACAGAAACTTCCATGGTCGTAATTGTTTTTATATACTGGAGAAAACAAGATTTATCGTTTATATATACAATTATAAAACTAAGTCCTCTCGCTTCGTTTGTCTGTCTAAACGTGATAAACTCAACTCAAGTTAAGTACTGAACGTATTCTCGTACAGTTTTCATAAAAAGACGGAGAAATTCATGTCTTAGGTATATATTTATCTCTACATTCCTTACTTCGTCTCTCTGGCCTCACTGTGTCTACTTTTATCGAGAAAATGATTAGGATTGTCCAAGGATCAACTACATTTCGAGATAATATTGGCGCAATATTGCATTTAGCCAATTTTTTATGTGATTATGAAATGTTACAATTTCTACCAGAAATACGGCCACAGAATCAAAAAAAGACAACAGATATTTAAATTACATGCCATTCGCAACCAGATCATATGTAACTCAGAAATCATTCATCAAAGGACTATAGTTGGCCAGTGACTCTATCCAGTAAAAAGACTCTACCATGTTTACAATCTCAAAATACTTCTTTCTATCTGCTCATAATTTTGCATGGAAAACTATAGCTTCACATCGAGCAAATTAAAATAGATCGCAGCGTGATTGCTATTTTCGCGAGCTGTGTATGTGAAAAAAAAAACATTTTCCGTTAGTGCTCTGTGATCACATGAATTGGAATACGAAGTTATTTTTGTAGCGGCGGCACTGAACGATACATTTTCTCATTTCAATTTATGTTAATGGTAATTAAAACGTAGTTAAAATCGTATATTTCACACGTACACTCACATTAAATAAAATTAAATAACTCGATACAAAATTTATGTTTGAACTAGATGTTGCTCGCGGCTTCGCACGCGTTTATTTTTGTTTTCCTCGCTGAAAATTTTGATTAAATTATAGGTAACATGTTCAAAAAGTTGTTATCTATATTATATATATGGGATTTAGGATATATTATGCTTTATGTTTTTGCCTATCCCTTGAGGACGTTATTTTGCTTACCATTAACCTCCCCGATATCCCATATGGCCCATCTTTTGCTCATTCACGTGTTATTGGTATATAGCATTTTCATTAAGAGCGGTCAAGCCGTTCTAAAGTTAAATCTCGACGCACAGACAGACAAACAGACAAAAATTTAAATCAGTGGGACATAAAATGAACATTTACCACAAATTTTACAAAAAAACTGAAATTACACTACTTTTACTATTTTGCTAAATTTAGATATTCTATACAACAGTTTATATCCATTATAGAGTCAGAGTTTTTTGTTTTCAATATATCTGTAGAGATCATAATGGCTACAGCGTGTTGAAGTCATACTTTCTTTTTGCATTAATAACCAAAAATTGTACAACAATTAAACCTCATTAGGATTTA
>DWTW01000033.1:0-24789 GCA_018246275.1 Papilio slateri
CTTTTTGCTTTAAGAAAATAAAATCGATCTGACATGACTTTTAACACGACAGGAATGTAAGTGGAATAAAAGTTTGACAAACCTTTCGGAAACTGGTCGTTATACTTTATGATATGAATTCATTAAAACGTTCCAAATCGAAGTTTATTCGGTCGACGCCAGGTATAAATAGCTAGTGGTACAGTTTGCGATTGATTATGTTACAAACCCTTGTCCCTTTCCTAGCGTAGTTTCCTTGACGGCACTTGTAAGGACTCGAGGGCATATAAGTATTTCGAAGAACTGTAAGAATTATTTATCGTATATGGATATGAACGTATATCTATTAAAACTCTATTTTTATTTATACATTACTTTTTATATGTTAGTTATATTTTGATAATGAAGATCCCTATTGAATATATACCCATTGTACAGATATTTCAACTCAACTTCGCGCACGAAGCTACGGCCGAAATAAATAGTCGTTGTTAAGCATTACTCAAAAGTCATACTTCTTAAAGTACGACTTTGGCTTGACTTAGCAAAGTACCCGTTACCATCTAAAATAAATGTTACTACGAGCTAAGTCAAAGTTCTACATGTCTATTTATATAATGTTCACAATTAATGAGATTAATTTTATTTTACAAACAACTAAATTTTCTTGTCAAACTTAAATTTATATTAATTTTAATAAGAAAAGTAGCCACATAAACAATTATAAATAATTATATACATTATATTTGAAAATTATTTGACTCCACAATAACTTAATTCACACTGACAACTGACAACATGACATTGTCGAGCCGTCAAATTCATAATAAGCTAATGCTAAGTTCACAAAAATCAATACTAATGCTAAGTGAAGTATTTACTTAGCGATAGGTTGACTTTCTTCGAAAGTAAATGTTAAAGTACTGTCTAATTATGTCAATCTCATGCTTAGAACGTCGCTCAGCACTTGCTTTGGCTAAGCTTTGGATTAGTAACGTCTGATTATCTCGGCCTACGTGTGTGATAAGCTTGTATGTCGCGATAGGATTATGACCATCGTTTACTCACTCGTTTACTCTCACTAGCGCTATTGTTAACTGTCATAAAACTGTTAAATTTTAAATGTGGTTTGTTCAAACCACCTTCACAATTTAATCGATTATTACTCAATAGTCATTAGACGATTTACGTCAATTTCTGAAAGAAGCTGTTTAGTTCTTAATCTGCCCGTCCTTACCGCCCATAAAATACTTAATTACAAACTTTTGGATTGTTAGTAACTTCTAATCCTGGACCTAGATGGTGTTTGAAAATTATTTTGAAGAATATGAATTTAAGTAATACGAAGAATTCATGACTGACAGCTGCTGCCATTGATGTAAACAGTTCTTCCGCATAATTTAAATCATTATAAATACAATTTTGATTGCGAACAGTAAAGAACTACATTTTAGGAAAAAGAAAGGTTTCATTTATATGTGATAATATTATCCTATCTCAAAACTGTGTGAATGTGTAGAAAAACGACAAAGTTATAAAGTGCCGATACTGTGACATTTATTAATACTTAGTTTAATTAAAAGTGTACGTTAATAACAAAATAAATAAAACATTTCAAGAAATCTTTAGTGAAATGGTTAGACAATATACCTAAGAATAAACACAACCAGGAACATAGTTATGCAGTGTGTTTGCGTTTAATCATAATGGCAAATTTAAGCATATAACTTTAAAAGTGGAAAATAGTGTCACAACAATCAAATATTCAACAAAACCGAAGAAATAAACAAAAATGGATTAAATACGTAATAAATGCGGAAAAGAGGGTAAGAGGGACAATCAACAAAAGTGAGAATTATCTACCTTTCATATCATTTCAAAATTATAACAGACGTGAACGTCAGATTTGATACAACACGGCTACCGTAGACAACTTATTGCGTCAAGTTGATTACAAGAGTGTTGCCAGTGCGGGAAATTTACAAAAAATATGGAAAACCAACTGGAGA
Source organism: Papilio slateri (assembly GCA_018246275.1). Lineage (NCBI taxonomy): Eukaryota > Metazoa > Arthropoda > Insecta > Lepidoptera > Papilionidae > Papilio > Papilio slateri. Next base: position 1,989 of record DWTW01000033.1, read on the forward strand.
TACTATTTAATAAAATTTCGGAGAAAATGGCAATCCAAACTAAAGAAATAACAGAATCAGTTACAAAAAGTGTCATGAAAACTTTAGAAGAGAAAATGGCTGAAGTTTTAGTTGAAAACAAAAAGCCCAAAATACAAGTAACTAACTTAGAAAAGAAAATTGAAATTTTGGAAGAAGAAAAAAAAACAATTAGATATTATTCGGAGTAAAGGAATCAGAACAGAACGGCTCGCTGATAGAATATATAAAAACCATAATTGAAAAAGAGACCAATATAACTATTCAACCTCACGAAATAAATAAAGCTTACAGACTAGGAGCGAAAGGGAAACCTACACGCCCTTTACTTGTCAGTTTTACTTAGACCTGGAAAATAAATCTAATACTCCGCAGTAAAAATAAATATACACCAGGATTTTAAATTAAAGAAGCTTTCTCAAAAGAAACTTTGGAGGAAAGAAAGAAATTGATACCTCAACTAATACAAGAAAGAGAAAAAGGTAAAATAGCTTACATTAAGAAAGATAAACTCATAGTTAAAGATAGGAAAGAGCTCAATGAAGCCAAACGAAAACGAGACCAAATAGAATCTCCCAACAAATCACCAACACAGATAATCAGATCGGCTCCAAAAAAAGTAAATAAAATATTTAACTATGTAGCACGGTCTAGATCTGCATCACTCTCTGAATTAAAAAACCAATAACAGTACACGACAGCAGCAAAGCAAAAGCAAAATATACCAAACAAAAAAGAAAACAACCTTCAAAAAACGTAACTAAAAGCACCCCAAGCCGGCTAGTCACCGTGGGGGAAGAAGACTACAACCTTCCAACTCTAATAAAAAACCAAACTCATTCTTCATTACCTAAGGTGGAAAGATAGCCACTCGTGTACATAGCTACATATAATACGCTCTCGTTGCGAACTGAAGAGAACTTAAACTAGACGATATCAAGTGGACCATCATCGGCCTCAGCGAAGTGCGGCGCCTTGGAGATAAGATAGAGGAATACGAAGACTTTATTCTATACTACAAAGGCGAAACACCAGGAAAGCATGGAGTAGGATTTTTAATCGACAAAGCGATTAAAGAAAATATAGACGAAATAATTGGAATAAATGAACGTATCGCAATATTAAATTTAACATTTGACAAAGAGAGCTGGTCAGTAATACAAATTTACTCTCCTACTGAACAAGCAAGTAAAACAGAAGTTGATTTATTCTACGAAAACCTTAACACTATACTAAGAGAAAACTTACAGAAAAATATAATTTCAGCATGCATCTTAGGTGCAGCATCTTAGGTGATTTCGACGCGCAGATAGGAGAAAGAAAACAGGGTGAAAATTTAGTACTGGGGCCCTATTGCTACGGAAAACGAACACGAAATGGTAATAGAGTACTTGAACTTGCATACGAACACAACCTAAAGATACTAAATACCCTAAACAAAAATCGCATACATAATAGATGGACATGGATATCTCCAGGGGGAAATTACGAGAATTTTTTTTTTAAATCTGCAATCAGTTCCACTTTTAGCGGATGTTTTCTATGGTTTTCTCCTGTCGTTTTCTTTTCCTGTCGTTTTCTATGGTTGTCTCATGCAGTAATTTTTTGAATGTCCATATTGTTGGCATCTCTGACATTGTACTATAAATTTTCTTTTTCTAGGGTCTTCAATGATTACTGATTGCTGATGGATGTATTTAAGATTTTTGATAGATTTGTTATTTGGTCCAGGAGCTAAGTTTACAAAAAAGGTAGATGTGGGCTTTTTTTCTGGTCCGTATCTGGCATTTATTATTTCGCCCGTGACAAGGTTACCCGTAGCTTCCATTTCTTCTTTGATAACTTTAATTGGTGTAGTCGGATGAAGATTCCTTATAACTACTCTGAAACATCTTTCATCTTTTTTATTGAAGGTATGGCCAATTAACCCTTTCTCCCGGACTGAGGTGATGATTCTTTTGTAGGTTTCAGAATCTGCACTGTTAATTCTCAGCTGATTCCTGTTGATGATTTTTAAGGTGAATTGGTCTATCTTAACAACAGATTCTAATAGTTTAGTTAGTTTGTTAACATCTTCTATCCCATAAAGTATTATTGGTAGTGGTTTGTTAGGTTTTCTGGTTTCAGGTTCCATTTCATGGTCACATGTGTTGGTGGGTAAACCAGAAAAAAGCTTGTTAAATTAGTTTTTTCTTTGAGCTTCCAGCGGCATTAACTGACCCAGGAGCCTGGTCACCCACTCCTGCGCAGTCTTCGGTAACAGATTTCTCACTCTCGAGAGCGCCGGGGGTTAGCCAGATTGCATGGCATAACATACTCATTTTGCGACATTTCCATAAATAAAAATAGATAGGAGATATTCATGGCACTTTCCAAAGGCGTCACGATTACACTTTTAGAAGGGATTTAGTCCTTCTCGGCTTGTGACAGCTATATGACAGGTTAGTTAACTGCTATCTGTTACTCGGCATTGCTGTTCGTTTAGTACCACCCGGGGGGCACGTACAGGGTGGTAAGCAAAGATGTTGGTCATGCCTGCGGACGCGTATAGCTTCACCCCCCGTGAATGTGAAAGTATGAAATAATTTTATTTTTTTCTAAATAATGAAACCCCATGTTTTGAGTTTTGATAATAATGTTAATAAGGTCTTTTTCTATCATTATAAATTTTATTTGTGAAGCAATTAGCTCTTTAGAATTAGAGATTAGTCATAGAATTTTACCGTTGTATCTATTGTTGTATAGAACATTGAAATTCCCCTATAAAACTTATAAACTTATTTAATACCACTCTTACGTCTCAATGTCTAAACCAATATAATTAGATACTTTCTCACAAACCCTTAAATTAAATTCTTTTTTCAATTTACCCATAATTTCCTCATTTTCAACGATAATTATTCCGTCATCTGCATTAATTCCAAGATAAATTATTTTATCTCCTTTCGTATTTTTTACCAATCTCATTCCTGCTGCCTCCTTTTTGTCATTTGTTTTGCTGTCATTTGTTTCACCTTCAATTGTTTCATCTTCATTTGTTTCACTAAATATATCTGTTTCTTCAATACTTATAATTCTTCTTCTTCTCGATTTTCATTTCTTCCTTTATTATTCCGCCTTATAACAACATCTCAAACTTCATTAACTCCATTTCTATCATTTCTTCCTACATTACCTTCTCGAACTACATTAATTTCATTACTATTATTTCCTCCAATATCATTTTCTCGATCTTCCGACTTTTTCCAACGATCATCTGGTTGCTATGCATATTTGTATATAAACAATTTAGTTTCCACGGTAATGTTGTAGGCTTTTAATCAGTAAGCAATCATCAATATTTACCTTTTATAATTGTCTGGGCCCATGACCTGTTGGAGGGTTCTATTTGATGTGACTGGGCTCTGGAGGGCTATTTAAAACACTTGCTTCATGGTTAATATATATTTCGAACTCTACACTATTACAATATTACAATATTTTATGTTTATGTCATCCTAAGATGTTTCATTGTCCGTGTCTAGAAGAGAAATCCATTTTTGATAACAGACGACAATCAGCTGTTGTTAATTTTAAATATAATTTTAAATAAACATTCCAAATATTTGAAAACTGTCACTTTAAATGTGACAAGTGTTGCCTGCCATTACTTACATATTCAAACTCCAACAAGATATGAGAGAGGATGTGATATATAATTAATAATACATTTTAATACGTTTGACGAAATAGTATAATATAGAGAAAACTGTTCACTTCTCACTTGTAATGTCCAACAGGAACTCTGTGAGTTCCAGTGGTGAGAGTATTGAGTTGTGTGATGACAATCAATAACATAATCTGTTCTATGACTTCTTTCGTATTGTCATTGTCATATCATCACTAGCTTGTCAAACTTTAGCTAGTTGTCATTGTCATATTCAATTCGATTTGTTTTGTGTGTACGTATGTTGGAAATGATTTTATTGTTTTTAAATAATTAACAAATTCCAAAGATGGGTAACGCTGATACTAAATTAAATTTTAGAAAGGCTGTAGTTCAGCTAACATCTAAAACACAGGTACTAAAACGATCGTTTTTGTATTGTTTATATTGTTCGATATTTTTTTAATAATTATATTTATTTCTAGCCGATTGATGCCACCGATGATATTTTTTGGGATCAATTTTGGTCAGAAAGTGTAACAAACATACAAGATGTGTTCACATTGGTCCCCGGTGCTGAAATACGGGCGCTGCGGGAAGAATCGCCAAACAATCTGGCCACTCTAGTATACAAGGCCGTTGAAAAAATGGTGAAATCTGTAGATAATAGCTGCAGGACACAGCGTGAACAGCAAAATGGTATGATGTTGCTTGTTTTATTATCAAAGGTACTATTTATAATAATAATGAAAATATGTGACACTGTGTGCAGCTTAAATAGACATCCAGGCTATTATTAAGGCTTCCTTGATATTGCAGTGCCCCAAGTATGATTGCACTTTGGGCTTAGTTTGGTAAAAATATACATTATTGCCCACAAGTATAAGTATAGGAGTAGTTGAGGATGGGAGAGGGACCTTTTAAACCTCCGATAAAATAATTTTTATACCATGTTTAAAAAGAAAGTAACCTACCTTGTGTGTGACTTCGGTGACTTCAAACAACCTTGTCAAACCATCAAAATACTAAATGTTGTTACAGCGGCGAAATGGTCTGGGAGAAATTAATGTTGTTGGCAAATGGCTTTACTAATTTTCTTTTTGCATTTCCCTTTTTTAAATTTACCTTTGTTATATGAAATAAATTACATGTATTTATTTATTTTTATTTAAATAAACTTGTTATGAAATAATTTTTACCTATTAATCCTGAATCCTTCTCTTTTATTAGTGCGCAAAATAACATGTTAAAAAGAAGGTATACAATTTAATGGAATTTAATGGAAAAGTCATGTAGTTATATTAAAAATCAATAAGACATAATATAATAATTAGATTAGATATATATAAGAAAAAAGTAGTAAAGTATTGATTAGATTATTATGTCATACAGAAATGCGGTTCACAAGTACTATGTACTTTAATAATACATTTTCATGACCATATATTACCTTGATAAGGATATCTAGAGCATCACATGTAATTTAACTTTAGTTAATGAAAATGCAACAATAACTATTGTGATAGAACTAGAACTTGCTTATATTATTTATATGGAAGTATTTGCTTTTATTTCTAGCATTAAATTGCGCACGGCTACTGACACGAGTTTTACCGTACATGCTAGAGGAGCCGGAATGGAACAGTTTCTTCTGGTCATCGCTGCCTGCGGCTGGTGAAAATGAATCTGTGCCTCTTGCGCAGTCCCTTATCAATGCTATTTGTGTAAGTGATTTTCAATTTTATTTATCTGTTTTGTTTATGAGTTGCCTGGTATTATTATTGTCTTATTATTATGCCTGCAGTAATAATACATATTGCTTCTGCAAAACTACCTGCAAAATAGAAAAGTGATGCATAGAGGAACATAGGTAAACCTACTATTTTGTCTGACTAACAATTCTTGTGAAGATTTTAAATGCACCTATCAACATGTGAAAAAAAGGTGTCCGCAGGAAGAGATATCTATATTGACTTGCTGCTCATATCCTGAAGATTTTTACAATCTTCATATGGAGTGTTTACTACACTAATATTATAAAGAGAAAAGTTTTGATTGTTTGTTTGTTCCAGATTAACTCAAAAACCACTGAACCAATTTTAAAAATTCTTACCCCAATAGAAAGCTCTTCAATCAGCAATAACCTAGGCTGAATTTATTTATTTTTTATCTATTTACCTGTAAGAAGCTGGGTTGCTAGTCTCTGGTAATTCTATTAGAGCTATCAAAGTTTTCACATAAACATTGTCTATATTTTCAGGATCTTCTATTTTGCCCTGACTTCACAGTTGCCAGCACAAAGAGATTGGGTCCAGTGAGTATTGACTTTTTGATAAATTCATATCTTATCTTTGTACTTCAACATTGGTTGTCAACATTTTATTGGTTGTAGAAGGTCATGGTTCACAATAACAATATAAGTATTATACCAACTGTCCAGTTCGGTGGTCCTACTTCGAGAAGGAAGTCCATCGCTGAAATTGACGCGGATGGGCAATTTTCGGAAGTAGCGAAATCTTCTCATCCCAACATCTATCATAGTGTCTCAAGGCGAAAGTCTATGACCAGTATATGTTATCAGCTATGACTTACGGCACTGAGACGTCACCCGTCACTGCGAGAGCACCATTAGATGTCTCAAAGTCACTCAAAGGGCAATTGAGAGGACAATGCTCGAAATCTCTCTGCCAGATTGCCTCAGAGAAGATGAGATCCGTAGCAAATCCAAAGTAACCGACATTGCTCGAAAAATTAAATGGCAATGACACATTGGTGGAACTGGTGGTCAATAGGGCCGAAAGGTCCTGAAATGGCGGCTACGTACAGGTCGGCGCAGTTTAGGTAAGCCTCCCACAAGATGGGTCAATCTCCCCTCCATCAATCTGGCCAAAGTTGGTAGGCTAGGTATGCGATTCTTGTGGCGATCAATGGCCCTACGTCCAGCAGCGACGACTATCGGCTGTAAAGCAGAAGAACAAACTTATAAAGTAGAAAGAGCTTATCCATAAAAAATATACTATTCCAAATACCTACTACTTGTCTTCCCATGAATTTATGGCTAAACATATTATTTCCATGCGAAAGTGTCCACTCGAACATTTTTTGGATGCGGCGGGAGAAACTAAATATCAATTCAGTGTGCAATAGAAATAGGTTCTGTGAATGTAGCATTGTACCTAGGCGCCATCAGTTGAACAGTATGAACGCACTCGTGTTGGTACTTTATTGTGTAAAGAAATAAATGCTGTAGGAGCGTGCTGAAGAGCTGTCGTCGTTGGACAGCTGCGAGTACATCTGGGCGGGCGGCGTGGGGTTCGCACGCAGCCCCGCTCGCAGCGCGCAGCACGAGGCGGCGCGCGCCGAGCTGCTGCGCCTGTTGCTCACCTGTTGCAGCGAGACTATCTACCGGCCCGCGCACCTCGCCGCCACGCACCACAATAAGTGGATCGCGTGAGTCCCAACACCATGCCACCTGCTGATTATCCTTTATTCCACTTTGTTTGTTGACATCACCCAGGTGAATAAAGTATCATTGCACAAAACGAAATTATACAAATGAAGTAGAGTTTGCTACCCGAGGTCACGTAACCCAGGTGATGTAATTCCAAGGCACAGTGGAGTATTCTGTTACCTTTCCCCACTTAGTACCCCTGTACCAAGTGGGAAAAATCTAGATGACAAGTATATCATATTTATATTACTTTGACATCGGCTAAATATTGCTCTGAGTGCTTTTATTATTGTCATCTACTTCAATTTATTTAAATCTCGGTGTCATAAATTATAAAAAAAATGGAAAGGGATGCGATCATTTCACTTGCTCATCCGTGTTATGTTTATGTATTCCTTAATTTAAAAAAAAAAACATAGAGATTATTAGTTTCAATTAAAAAGACTAATTTCTCTTTTTATATGTAGGTACCTGACCAGTTCCGAGAATCGTCACGCGCTTCCGCTGTTCACGTCGCTGTTGAACACGGTGTGCTCGTACGACCCGGTGGGCATCGGCCTGCCGTACAACCATCTGCTGTTCGCCGACGCGCTCGAGCCACTCGTTGAGGTTGACCATAGGCTATATTATATCATAGACATAGATTCGTACTTTCAGGACACATCGATCGAATCGATGTGACCTGAAAGTTATTTATTTCAAGTGAAACTGGAAGTAACTCGAGAGCGCACAGCGTTTTAAGTCTTTAATGATTTAAATTCATAAATGATATAGACTAAGACTTTTTTGTTGAAAAATAAAAGTTAATTTCATCTTTCTAAAGTTATCTCATCATGTGTTTGTTATCACATGAAAACCCGCTATAACCTCAGCGATGTCTGTGGAAAGAGTCTATGATTTTTTGATGACTTTAATGTAGTTATTCTCGACAGGTGGCGTTGCAGATGCTCATCGTAACATTGGACCATGACACCAATAACGTCATCAATGAGGATTCAGAGGAAGTAAGAAAAAAATAGTGAAAACCTAATCCATCAACTTTTAACAGACAAACTTTTAACAGTGGTAGAGCCCGCAACAACAACATCTGTTGCACGAATGGGTCGGCTCGGCCGGTGAAATACCACGACCTCAGAAGACAGACAGAGTGAGGTGCCGGAGGCCTAATCCTAATTCTAGGTGGAGGGGATGGAGAGGAAAAGGTAATAGGTATCCTTTTCTGTTTATCCTCTTCTCTGTCCATGAAAAGAGAGGCAACGCGTCTGCAACACATTAGCTTGTTGCAGATGCCTATGGATGGCGTTCACTTGATATCGGATGAACCGCTTGCTCGTTTGCCAACTTCTATGATAAAAAAAACTTGTTTTTCGCAATCCGTATTATAAGAATAAGGGTTCCTTAAGTCTTTTTCTGAGTTCTCTTACGACTTCACTTTGGTTGTGACACAAGTGTGTTCTCATATGCCTACTTAGAAATAGCTTGTGATGGGTAATCACTCAACAGTACGTTAAATCATTGTGCTATTTTCGCATATCATAAATGACTGGTGTGTGTTCCAGAGTCTTCCAGACAACCTGTTCATAAACTACCTATCCCGCATCCACCGCGACGAGGACTTCCAGTTCGTGCTGCGCGGGGTGACGCGCCTGCTCAACAACCCGCTGGCGCAGACCTACCTGCCGAACTCCGCCAAGAAGGTCGCGCTGCACCAGGAGCTGCTCGTGCTCTTCTGGAAGATGTGCGATTTTAATAAGGTAACAAAACCCACCACTGTGTGGGTAGAGGACAAAAAAGGAGTTTACTTTGTGATGTAGTGTGTATGAGAGATAGAGAGAGAAAGAAAGGGAAAGAGACAGAGAGATGAAGTTATTTTGTACTATATTTTTATTCATAATTACAGTGTATTTTAAACTGTGGAGAAAACATCTTTACATGCGTAGCGCACTCTTTTGCATGCGTAGATCTATGAATGTAGCTGAAGCGAGAGAAGTGTGCCAGAATCTTTGGGTTACGGGCGTATTTATTTATTTTTCATTCTAAAGTGATGTCATTTTTGTAGGCACCAACAGATCGAGTAAGTTTTAATAATAATATGTATTTATTCCTATACTCAAAATACGTGAAAAAGGTCGCCAGAGATAAAGAAGCGGACAAATTATAAGTTATATACACCGCTCTGTTTCAGAAATTCATGTACTACGTGCTGAAGAGCAGCGACGTGCTGGAGGTGCTGGTGCCCATCCTGTACCACCTCAACGACTCGCGCGCCGACCAATGTCAGTTGCCGCCGTGATCTCTTCTCCTGTCTCTTTAACTCTGGCATTCCTTGTTACTCCTAAAGTGTCAAGCAATTGAAGTTCGACTTAAGATCTGACAATTGTTGATCTGAGTCTATCTGAGTGAACCCAGCTTTTTTTCTACACATCCGAATACATTTTTTCCAATAAAAATGCGTATAAAATATAGAAATACTCGTAAGAACCCCTGAAACCTTTAGGATCTAATAATTTGAACACCGGTAGACTTTCTGCCTACCTCAATTGGGTAAGTAATACGTGAATGACTTATATCGCATTTGTTCAGCTCGTGTCGGTCTGATGCACATCGGCGTGTTCATCCTGCTGCTTTTGTCGGGCGAGCGCAACTTTGGCGTGCGGCTCAACAAGCCGTACGCGGCCGCCGTGCCCATGGACATTGCCGTCTTCACCGGCACGCACGCCGACCTGCTCGTCGTCGTCTTCCACAAGATCATCACCACCGGCCACCAACGTCTGCAGCCGCTCTTCGACTGTCTGCTCACCATACTTGTCAATGGTATGTTCTGTGGGTAAACACTACGTACTCTTGAATTATTTTCATAGTAGTCTAGGGTTCTGAACTGTAGTTTTTGAAATTTTAGGGCTTACGCGATTTACTATCGTTGACGTTTATAAAAATATAAATGAGAATAGTTTACACTGAATCGCAATCGTTAAATTTTTATTTACGAGAGAAAATTATCTAAGAACGACATTTATAGTATAGTTCTTAGAGGTACTAATTTTTGGTCCTTCGAGCCTGACATTTAGTTATTTATTGCATGTCTAATTCTTTTCAGACATAATATAAACATTTGTGGTATGAAACTATCGCATATGATATTGTCTATATTTATTGTCGTAATTTACCACCTAATTCACTACAAAAAGAGTGTGTAAGAACTTTTGTGGGGAGTGCCATGGGAGTTAGGGGTGTAATATTAAAACGCATAACCTAATTCTTTATTTTTATCTAGTGTCACCGTACCTGAAGACACTGTCGATGGTAGCGTCGACCAAGCTCCTGCACCTGCTGGAGGCGTTCAGCACGCCGTGGTTCCTGTTCTCGCAGCCGCACCACCACCACCTCGTGTTCTTCCTACTCGAGATGTTCAACAACATGATACAGTATCAGTTTGATGGTGAGTTCTGCCGGTGGTTTAACAGCGTTTTTATATATGTTCTTAGGATGCAAATGAGAACGCGGCTCACTTCACGTCAAGCAAATATATTCGAAGTAGTATTTAATATTATATATTCTGTATTTGTTGTGTTATGAAGGCAACTCGAACCTGGTGTACACGATAATCCGCAAGCGTGGCGTGTTCCACGCGCTCGCCAACCTGCCGCACGAGCACAACGCTATAGCGCGCTCGCTCGCCGCCGCGCGCCCCGCCCGGCCCCTGCACAGGTAACACCACCTCGCCCTACCTCCCCTTTCCGCCCCTCGCATCACGGGGCCGCTCCTCGGATGACGGCATGGCCCCTCAAATACGTCACACTACCTCACCTTCTGCGTACGGTGTACGTTGAAAATGTTAGTGCTTTTCTCTTTGATAGGTCGCGTAGCGCTGAATCGGTGAAGGAAGCGGCGATGGAGGGGTCGCGGCCCGCGCAGCCCGCCGAGCCCGGCACGCTCAACGCCACGCTGCCCGACACGCCCGGTACGTGCGCGCGCACACGTCACGTACGCATACACCCAGACACACACGCACATTATACAATAGTATTATGTAATGTTCGTGTATATATAACTTCTATCGTTTCACCGTTAATGTCAATTTATTTAATTTTGTTCATTTTTTTAAATTATAATTCACTCGATATCTTTGTCGCCGTCTTTTCTTGATAATGTTCTACAACGTCAAGAGTCAAAGTAAGACGAAAAAATAGCTTCTTTCAAGATTTTTGTAATTAGCGTAGCGTTTTTAAGTCAATTATAACAGTTGCGTTATCCATAGACAATTGAGTACACATTACAGCATGCATAGACAAAAGGAACAGAAATTATATTCGATTTTTAAAATATTGTGATTAAAGTGCTAAGAGCATCTTATCCTTGTCTCCGGTTTGGAAGTAATTAATGATTATAAAACGCAGCAATAACGTCGATGACCGAGCGCGAGTCCGCGCACCCGAGGGACCAGCTGCTGCCGACACGCAGCGGCGGCGACGGACAGGACGGCGCGCGGGACCAGGCCGACCGCGAGGCCACCCACGGCGACGCCGGTGCGCCAGAGAACAACGTCGATGACGTTTCACCGGCGAGTGTTGTACTTAAAATTATGAAGTTTATGTCGTATGTCGCTAAAACTGAATTCAATCCGCCTTTATTAACTTGGAGTGTATGTCCCTTTGTTTGTTTGTATGTAACGGAATCTTTGAACATGATTAATACTCCCTTCAAAACGTCGGATTATTTTTGAAACTGCGCAGACTTATCAAGAACCGTAAACAATGCAATAATTTAAAAAGTTTGTCCTATTATCCTTAACAGAATTTTCAGGAATTGCGATTTTTTTGAGATTTAGAATAACGCCATCTAGGTGTTAAAAATCAATAACAATGCATACTATATGTAATGGAACTTAGCGTGTCTTCTAGTTTTTATGAATATAAACTATGTTTTTTTTACAAGCAATCCACCCCGGCTTCGCTGGGGTAAATAAAAAGATAAATTAAATAAGGCGCAAGCCCTTTGTAAGCCTTTTGTAACCAAGAAAAAGGTGTGGGTAAATAAATGATACGAGTATGAAGGACTTCTGGATTGCTCATTCACCAGACCCAGGCCGGCGGGGCAGTAATCTTCTAACACCTGCAACGTCTGCAAAGCTCTTCAGCTGTTTGTATTTATTGATGTGTTAATCTGTCTGTCCGCAGCGGCCGGGGTGGACGGCGACGGGCGAGTGGGTAGCGAGCTGGCGCGGCCGCCTGCCGCTGCAGACCATCATGCGCCTGCTGCAGGTGCTCGTGCCGCAGGTTGAGAAGATATGCATAGACAAGTGAGCACACGTTATTCATAGACAAGTGTACATAGATAATGCCATAATTAGACACGAGGAAGAGAAATACGGCCTATGCGATTTTTTAAATTATTGTGGTAGTTCTGTTTTTTGATTAAAGTTCTAAGAGTATCTTATCCTCGTCTCTGGTATGGAAGTAATTAAGGAGACTAACGAACATAGCGTTAAAAGACAAATAAATAGAGAATGCTGACTTTTTCCTATTTGTAAGAAAAAACTAACCGATAGATTCCCTTGGGCATTATTTTTAGTTGACAAAATGTTTTCTCGCAGGGGTCTGACCGACGAGTCGGAGATCCTCCGGTTCCTACAGCACGGCACGCTGGTGGGGCTGCTGCCGGTGCCGCATCCCATCCTCATCCGCAAGTACCAGGCCAACGCCGGCACCGCCGCCTGGTTCCGCACCTACATGTGGGGCGTCATATACATCAGGTACCACGTCACCTATCACGTCATAGATCTATGTTACCTAAAGGTGGCAGTCCTGATTATCTAAAAAGTAAATCAAATCTTGTAGTAAAATAATTAGTTTTTGCACCAAGAAAGTACTATAACCTCAACATAGAATACCGCCAAGATATAATATGTTCAAGGGCTTCTATAGGCCCTATCGCCTTTGGTGGGTAATGCTGGTCACATAATATCGGGTGACCAGCTTGTTTCCCTTCTGCAATAAAAAACATACATAAATAACGTATCTGTTTTAACTAAGAAAAAATTATCTCTCAACTTTGAATGTTTTTCATTTTGCAGGAATGTAGACCCTCCGATCTGGTACGACACGGACGTGAAACTGTTCGAGATACAACGCGTCTGATGCCCGGCCCGCGGCCGCGGCCGCCGGTCGCCGGCCGTTTAACAAATAACATTGGTGAAAATGACATGCATTTCTATTCTAATATTATTTCCCAACACACGAATGTTTTATCGATTTGATTACTAGCAACACTGCGGTGTTGCCGCGTCTCATTTGAATTTTACTTTTTTTCTTGCAAATATGTTTTAAGCTAGTTTATGCTTTCGTAGCGAAATTAATAAGATAGTTTAAAATTACATAATTATCTGTATATTATAATATAACAGTTAATTGAATATAATTTTAAAAACCCTTTATACGTAAATGTATATGGCAAAAGATATACCGCAGTTTATTTTAATTGTAGACTTATGAATTATGTTCTCTTTTTACACATTTCTCGATTCCTTTAGGTTTCCAAACCAGTCGGTAATGTCCACCAAGCTTAGAACTTCTTCAACTTCTCTCTTCACGAGAAAGTCGAACAAACCTTCATAGTGTTCTTTATAATTCTTTATGAATTAATGAATGAAACTTCATCATTTAATATAGGGTACATTCTGACCCCCATACATAAACTTTAGTTTCTTACTTTCGGACAGTTCAGACAAATGTCATTATTCTTATAAAAATTAATTATTACTTTCTCTTAACCTTTAGTTAACTTGAATATCGCTGCTTTATCGTGTTTATGTTATAAATTGATCATTATTATTGTTGTATGTTTCAATTTGTATATCAAATTTAGATAAAAGATTATAAATAATTACAGTCAATTTTGAATATTATCGCACTCTAATAAATAGTGGGAAATTTTTAACGTTATTTTAAGTACTCAGAATCGTGTATCATCGAAGGAACGAAATTGATTATTTTTAATACCACCTGTTACAATGTTTCAATTTTGAACGATTTTAATCCGTTCAAAATTGAAACATGTGGTAATGTCCTTTAAGAATTAAGTAACCTTTAAAAAAATCCTGTGCTTAAAGAATATTTAAATATTACTATCATTTCTAAAATATTTATTCGCATTTCTTAAAAAAAAAATACGCTTAAACAGTTACCATAATTTCAATAGAATACTACTAATTTATATTCCGTTGAATTTCATTTTTTTTTTACTTTCATTTGTAAGATTATGGCAACATCTTCACCTATATGTCAATGTCAGAAACAAACATCGCGTTAGTTTTTGGCGGGAATACTAACAAGTTAAACGTCACACGTTATGTAAGTTTCACCATGATTTCGCACTGCCGCAAACATTCGCAAAAAAAATACATGGCTATAACTACAGCAAGAAGTGTCGGGATAAAGTCTTACTACAGTTTTTTCGGTCTCGCTCCCATCCGCACAGAGCGTGTAACGCGCGATAAGGAACATCGTTCCAACTTCTTATATCAGAGATCACATCTTTTAAAGTAAATGTTTCGACAGTGCGAACTCACGATTAATCTGCTCAGTTCATCTTTTAGTGCTCTATTTTTTAATTCAACTTAGATTTTTAGATCATATAATAACCTTAGCGGTGGCATTTAATGTAAAGTAATTTGTAAGAAAGGGCGATACCGGACTTATAGAATGTAGTTGAATTATTGAATTGTGTTAAACTCTGTGAAAATTTTTAGTAAAAAATACATTACGTTTATTTTTAAATATCAGAGTGCAAAAGTGTTGTCTATTATTATACAATATGAATTATAAACGTTTTAATCGTGTCCTCTAAAGAATTTATACGATGCAACGTGTCTTATGTCTTCTTATGAGATGTTTTATACGTAATATAAACAAGCTGTCGGAATGTAATCATATGAATATTGCTCTTGTAATAATAATTCATATGAATATTCTACGCTTCAATTGAAAGATACTTTACATCTTATAAAGAATAAAGTAAGTTATTGAAACTTGGTCATTTTATACAAAAGCAAATTGTGCACCGAATGATTCTTAAGTGATTGCAATTTTATCGAAATAAAAAAAACATATCCAAAATACTGTCACGTTCCGATTTCGCTCGGCCATCTTTTGTCTATATTGTACTTTAATATTTTTATAATATGTAGAAAAATAAATGGATCTATTTCAATATCTGTATTAAAAATAACACTGAAGCGTAGAACGTAATATATTTTTAGTTTTTCTGTACTATATTGACGCATCTATCCTGCAAACGATACTAGCGTGTCGCAGCCTAGTTTATTAATATATTATTGATTTATTCTAGGCTTTAGTTAACTAATTAATGAATAATAAATTAATATTTAATAATTGTAAAGCTTTCAATGTGACTGCGGTCGGCTGTTTGATGACTTCACTAGTCATTTTACCTGCGCTCGCTCGTATTCCTCGTGACGTTTTAAAACTGCTAGATTCGATATCATCGAGTATTTTCAATTTGTGGGTGTGTACAATATTTACATGACAATTTTATACGGAAACTTTTCAATCTAAAATGTCAATGTCGATTAAGCCTTAATTTAAAAACGGGTCTTTTATTTTATGACGACCTAATTTATTTAAACTTACACAGATCAGGATATCTGCCTGCCTGTGTGATAAAGTTCCATTGATGTATTTTAAATCAAAAATATTTTAAATAATTATGTTACATACTATGACGTTCGCTTTGTCAGTTAATGTATTTTAATGTCTACCCACATTGTACTTAGATTTAAAGTATCATTTAGTGTAAATCTATTATTTATTTTGTCACCAATGTACTTAACGTTACAATTAAAAATATATGAGAATACGAGCTTGAATTTTGTTTATTTTTTTAGCATATAAAACCCGAGCCATCAATTTTTTTCTTCAAACTTTTCTCTCAATTGGTTGCACTTAGTACACTTACTAACAATAGCAAACATCGGAGACGGGCGTCAACACTATTTTTTTTATTTATAAAATCTGATCCTTTTTGTATTCATAAAATCCAATGGTGGCAAAATCCCGTAGTGCATAAATAATCTCTTTTTTTAGGTGAATGTGAATGGTGCCTATTTTTGTCCTCCAGCTTAAATGAGCAAATTTACTAAGATCCCAGGAATGTACCGTCTCAAGTTGACTCGCCACACAGCTATCCAGGATTTTGTAATTCTAAATCCTAGAGAGCAAACTACCTCTAAAACCATCTGATAAAATGCTTCCTCGTCCCGTCGCTGCGTTTTGTAAAAAAACGGTCAAGCAAGGTGATCACCTGATTTTGATAGATCTGGATTTTGATAGAAAATATTGTAAAGTCTACTGACTTTGCAATTAACAATTCCACCGGTGTCGTGCCGGAGGACAGAACTTGGAGGAGGTACATAAATAAGACGAAAGAAAGCACAATGACAATATTATTTATGAAGCGTCCGTTACAGAGACGATCTCGGAGTACCCGCGGGCTCCATACAAAAATAACGCTCGCAGCGAACCGAACACACATCGAGTACAACGACTAACCTAATCTAACTATAGTTAACGGTTGCAATAATTTAATTTTCCCCAAACTACCCTCGAGACAACGCTCCCAACAAAACAAAACACTACTTTATACACAATTTTGTCGAGATAAAATTGACTAAATTACTATTGATAGTACAAATAGATTCTATTCGCTTTCAAGAACATAGAGATATAATATTTTTTTTTAACAAATATAATAAAAACATTAAAAGCAAAAGTCGTGTCCATGGAACTAAATTTACCCGAGTATTGTGAGTAATCTGTTCAATTTGGCTCAGGGCGAGCGTTAATTGTGCTGTTAAAAATGGAGAAGTTAACGACGTTAAACTTATCTCGAGAGTAGATTAGCCGTTACGTGCAACAAGACGACAAGATGTCTGAGTAAACCAAAGTATATTTTACATAATTCATTATATTTAAAAAATAATATCTAATAACTTGTGCAAATACAATAAAAAAAATGAGATCGACTACAAACTACTAACATGGAAATTTTCTTAAAATTAAGATGATTCTGAAAGTCTTTGTAACGTGTAACGTTACCTGCTTTTACACTTGGACACAATTGTGTCTATATACAATTAAGTCAAGTCACTGTTATAATCAGGCTCAGAGGGGGTAAGCAGAGATCATAGGTCTTCCATTTCGAAAGGTATAATTGGAAGGACACCGCTGATTCGCTTCATACAGCGTCGCTAAAGAGTATCTATTTTTGTCTCTGTTTTCCTTCGCCTGGTAACATTTAACAAACAGTCCAGCTATCTGTTATACCATCGCGTGGGACTTCTACAAATTCTATTTCGTCTCATAAATTTCCTACACTTCCATATCTATTTTTTTTTCCACGACTGACCAATCACCTGAAGGTGGGTCCATATTATCCGCGCGCTTGTAGATACTTCCATCGATTTTGATGAGTGAGCTGTCGATAGATTCGTATTGTTCTCCTGAGTATCATAGGTGATGAAAATCATACAGTCAGTCCAGTTTTTTTGAAGTTATACTTCTTTTGGCGCGTTAGGGAAAAATGATGAGAGTAATTTTTTAGGATGCGCGCGCACACCGTCACGAAAACCCTGAAGTCAGCAATAGTCAACATTCTATTTGACGGTTTAGTTAACGTATGTTTGAACTGACAACTGTATTCACGAGATTTATTTATTGGTGATATTTAAATAAACTTTATTGAACTAGATAATGCGTTATAATAAAACTTTCAAAGTATTAAATACCTTTTTTCTATTGTTAGTGTCGTTTTCTCAACAAACGTAGAATAAGGCGAAAGATAAAATTTTTGAAAAGATTTCTATCTTGTTACGCCAAAGAAGTATAACTTCTAACGAGTGTACATAAGTACACACACACACACACACACGTTTTTTTGTTTCTTAAATTAACTTTTACTTGTCGATATAAATCGTTGAGGCGTCAATCAGTCAGAGCCACGCGTCGCAGGCTCCGCCGTGACTCTATGTGATTTATATTCATCTCACGAACATAGTTTACATTGTATGACCTGAGCTGAACTATTATTTTTAAATTTCGATGCCGAAATGCACAAGTTTACAAAGTCTGGGACAAGTATTTAGTGAAGTAACATATTTAAAAACATAAATTAAATACAATCAAAACATATTAACGATGTTAATTTACCATTAAAATTTTAATATCAATTACATTTAACTACACACAGATTGGACGACAAACTGTCCGTACACAATTTTTTAAACATTAAAGTTATTTGGAACACCACATTTTCACAATTGTTCACATTTCTACTACAGACACGCTACATCTAATTGTAATTTGAACAACACAAAAACAATCAAAACTAAGGTCGTATATGACACAGTCAAATAGCTAAACTGTAAAAGTCATTATTAATTTATTTATAAAATAGCTATCTGTTTTATTCAACAAAAATAAATAATTGTAAATTATATAAAAATAAATTGTAATAAAACTATTTAATTTATATACTACCAAACCATTTCTACACATAAATTAAAATGGATGTCGTTTAGATACAATACAATAAGCCCTCACCAAGGAATAATCTTAACTATTGATCACAAGAACAATTAAAATTGTCTACCAACACACAATCCATTGCAGTCTTATCATACACTAACTGAACTCAGTTTCATCGTAAACTAACTTTAGCTACCGGCTCCACTCGGCCACACTTCGCTATGACCGAGATATTAATTATAAAATTAATAAATAAAAGTATTCTAACGTTGATTCGAAAAAAAACAAATTATTAAATCACGAAGCGCATGGAATTTCTCGTTTCAGTGATAACTTCAAAATGAAATGTTTATAGAATGAACACAGGTTATATCTTACACTATTTTAACATCGACTGTTCTTGGCAGATTTTATTTGGTCTTCAATCTTTTTTAGGCTCGTCTAATAACATTAAAGTCACGATATCACCTGAACGTACGATATTTTAAATTATCTGCAATATTTCACTACTGTTTACAACACAATATAATGGTTTACCATAATGTAATATATAAATAAAATAAATTATTTTGGTAATACAAGGCGGGCACAATAATATAAGACTCGTGGAGAATGCGATGCCCCCCACCTGCTCGCATTTCACATTCGTGGCTCTGGGTCTGTACTAGCGATGGGCGTTCATTTAAAAGATTAATGGAATTATAATGGAATAATCATGGTTAGAATCTACTAAATCGACAATCGAATCAAACAGCACAATTCAAACAAACGATTCAGTCAATTTATATTTTTTTACAGCAACCGCCCATCGTACAGTGCGCGACCAAACTACACCATGTTCATTACTTTGTACAATAAACCACGACATAAGCTTTTATGTTCACTGTACAAACACGCCGCTGTGACGTCATGACGACGTCATCGCGTCTCGTATTTATTGAACGTGTACAAATAGTATATATAAATACTATAATGATACAATCTGATACAAAATCAATCAATCAATCTATGTAAAAAGAACCAATCAATAATAAATTCGATTCTAGTCATACAGACATAATATAAAAGACAATAAAGTATATAGATTTTTCGTTTTAATTTTTAGAGACATAGTATATTGCACAAAAAAGTAATGTACACTAATTTAACAAACGACGAGTAAGACAAACGTCAGCGTGTGACAGAACCAAAACTAACAACTCACACTTACAACACCATATTCATATTTGTCTGACGAGTGAGGTGCCGGAGGCCCAATTCTAGTCCTCTTCCCTTTCCCATTCATTCCTAATAAGGATAGAATGGGAAGGAGAAGAGGATTGGGCGGGGATGGGATTGGTAGAAAAAGGAAATATCCTTTTTCGTGTTTATCCCCCCGCCTCTGTCAGTTAAAGGTAGGCAACGCATCTGCAACTCATTTCCTTGTTGCGGATGCCTATGGGCAGCGGTCACTTAACATCAGGTGAACCGCATGCTCGTTTGCCAACGAAAGTTGTTCCATGAAAAAAATCTTTAAAAACTGCAAACTCCAGACGGACACTACAAAAGTCATACAAAAATAATAATGCCATATAAAGGAAGTTTATCAAAAGGATTATATACTATGTGATGCAAACATCGCAGGCAGTGCGACGCCACATACTGCATTGAACTAGAGGCTACACAAGCTAATGAACTTATCAGGCTAGACATTCTTCAGTCACCTAGCTCACCAAAGAGCTAGGTTAACAGGATATCATAAAAACACGACACATTAATGGAAAACGATGTCTCCGGCCTTACGCAAGCTATCAAATGAAATTAGTTCGAGATCCATGATAAATTCGTTTAAACACGACTACGAGATTATAATCAATTGTCCTTGTGTTAAACTTGGTTAACTGTCCAAGTTGTGCAAAGAACTCATCGAGCTAGCCACAGCGAGACTATGAATCCATCAGGCTAGCCAAGCTAGATACAAGTCATTAGTCCAGTTGAGTTTCTTGTAGCTCATTGGGTTGGTTTAGATGTGTCGGTGGGTTGGTCGAGCTAGACTAAGGACCGATCAAATTACCTGAGCTAGATGATGAACTCATTTTGGTGGCCGAGCTAGATGATGAACTCGTCGGGCTAGCTGAGCGCGCTGTAGGCGGGCGGGGGCGCGGCGGCGCGGCCCGGCAGGAGGACCGCGATGTGGTATGGTGGCGGCGCCTCGCCGGCCGCGGCGCGATCCGCCGGGCGCTCCGGCACGCGCTCCGCCGGGCGCTCCGCCGCTTGCTCCGGCAGGCGCTCCACTCGCCGCTCGGGGCGCTCCGAAGGCGGCAGCAATGCCGGCAGTTCTTCCGCTACCTCAGCTATCTGAATATTACAGTAAAGTCATTGTAATATTCCATTTAACAGACCAGTGTCAGCTAAGAACGACGAAATATGATGAAAGGGAAGATTGATTAATTTGAAAATAACCCCAGCCTGTGTCCAGTGACGACTGTAAGTGTACACATAGTCACAACAGTTACAACATGTACCACTTCGTCTTCTTGTGCCGCGTCTCTCTTAGCGAAGGCTGGCGATCATTATGACCGACTGATCTCTGTTCACCACTGTTCTGAACAGGGATTTCGTGCTCAAGTCGTACCATTAGTGCAGGTTTTGAATCCAGGAGATTCTTCTACGACCTGGTCTTCATCCGCCTTTTATCCTTCCTTGTATTGTATACCACTAGTGCACTGTAAATATGTTGTGATCGATGGCAGGTGGGTGTCGGTGGGCAGCGTCAGCGGTACCTGATGCGCGTGTCGTTGCGCGGTGGAGGAGACGCGGTCTGGTGGCGCGGGCGGCGGCTGCGAGGCGCGCTCGCGGCACACCGTCAGGGCGCAGCACAGCGCGCACATGCACGTCACCGCCGCGAACAATATCGCCTCGTTCGGCAGACCCGTCCGCACCACCTCACGCACACACAACGGTAACATATTGGACACAATACAATCAAACTCACGCAAAATACGCAAGACTTGAGGTTGCGGAAAAGAGCCGTACCACTAACTACGATAACACAGCTGAATTATTAACATACCCCTATGAGGTTGTACGAAGTTTTTTTTATGGAAGATGTGGCAATCGAGAAAGCGGGTCATCTGATGTGAAGTAACCGCTACCCACAACAAGCAAATGAGTCGCAGATGCGTTGCTTACCTTTAATGGACAGAGGAGGGGATAGACAGGAAAAAGGATATTTCTTTTTCCTATCCATCCCCTCCCCACCCAATTCTCTTCCCCTTTAACGAAGAATCACTTATTTATTATACGGATCTTTCTCGAACGTCTCCTTATTAGGAAAGGATGGGAATGGGAAGAGGACTGAAAACGGGCCTCCGTCATCTAACTCATCAGACGAAACGCTGAATACTTCTGCTTCACGCCTGTCTTCTGTGAGCTCGAGGTAATTCACCGGTCGAGCCGGCCCATTCGTGCAACAGATGTTAGGTAGGTGCCTACCTTCTTCCTTCAGTAGACCAATTAGATGGGAAACACCTTAATGTTATATACAAATAATACTGAGAAAGCTGCAGCTAGGAAAATCACAGAATGATTGACAAGTCCCAGGGTTTTATTCACTCGTAACATAATAATAGCTAGTTGTCTTGCACAAAATCTTGTAATTTAGAATCCTATAGAATCAATATGACTTACCAATTGGACCTTCCTTTCATTTTGTCACTTACTTATTCTTGTTTAAAAACTTGCATGTCTGAACCACTTGACTTACATGTCTATCAAAGAAATACTTGGCACCAGCTAAGAAGATCGTTGCTAAGGCGAATGACACTAGCATCCCAAACTTGAGGTGGGGTGCCATCATGGGCGAGTTGTGGAGACCCAGGGCTGCGGTCCGCAGCAAGGTGTCGGGGGTTACGCTCCTCGCGGCCGCTAGGCTTGCAATTGTCGGCTGCGGCGGCTCAGGTGGTATCTCCACATACAGACTCGGTTCTTCATTTTGCCTTCGAGTTGAATGTACCGCTGGTAGAGGTGGGGGCCTGTAAAGTGACATTGACATGGGTTAACTGATAAAGACTTTTAATCCAATAATCCAAATAATAAATAATTAAGACACTAAACATAATGTGGGATCATGGTCAAACACTAATCTTTATAAAAGGTTTATATATA
>DWTW01000034.1:0-24743 GCA_018246275.1 Papilio slateri
GTATTATTACTTCGTTCTTTAAATCAACGATAGATGGAGACGCTTAAGCTTATTTGCGATTTAAATAATTAGACCACTGAAAGTTTGATTATTCATTTTAATATACAGATTCAAAATAAGTATTTCAATTATCTCTATTAACACTTATCTTTGTGAACATCCTTGTTCTAACAGTAGCAATTTAAAAAGAAAACAACACAAAAATATATGGTTTTCATGTATCTTGTGGCCTACAAATAAAACAAAGTTAAAAATATTAATTTTTTTAAGGCAGAGCGACAGAATATTATTAATAATATAGAATATGTACCCGGATGATGACGTAGTATTATTAAGAAGTGTAAATCCGGGCATGCCGTGACATGGACGTGCCGTTTGTCTCGGCAACAAATGGATTGCATCCAAATGGATGGACGTAATATTTTGACCACATTCACGGGCGCGCCGTATAGTTGTCGCTTCTTTACGTTCTGGGTGGTCGTGCATCGAGTTGAGTTGAATATATCACTGGAAAGAAAAGATATATACATATCTTTTCACTCTGGTGATATATATATCAACCTTTTATATAAGTAGCTCACTAATGATATGTTAAATTTTTTGATAACTAAGAAAATTAAGTGCTCTTATATCGCTGATAATTTAGCTCAGGGGAAAAGAAAGATAAATTATCTTTCCCTATGGATTGAAGAAAGGAAAGGCTACAATTAGTTTGTATAAAATATTTTTTTTTTAACGATTTCACTTTAATACTCCACATAAATATGCTTCAAGTTATAAATGAAAGATTAGACAAAATACGTGATATACGTAATTATGGGATGTTAAATCTTAACAAAACTTTATCCGTTTGAAAAAAAGTTATATCAATTACATTAATTACGAATACACGATTATTGGACATCACAAAATGGCAGCCAATGGACGAATTCACGACGATGCCATTTGGCTTAGCGCGGTGGCGTGACGTATTCCAACGTTGAGTTTTGACATTCACGATCGTTTCATTCGGATGGCGCGTTGGCTTTCCTTCCATTTGGATATCCAACAAGCCGCGCCGAACGCTACAGTTTTGAAATTCACGGTTCGATTTTGGCGCGGCGTTATTCCATTCGGCTTGTTGGAGCGGTCGTGGCGTGAATGGCCAGCTTTAGATAGCCTCTGTACAATTACAAACGTGGAGTTCATAGGTCGAGTCCTAGAGGTCGCTGTTAATGTACGAGTATCTACTATTCCTGTTAAAATTTAATCTAATAATTTCACCGACTAATTGTGTATTTGATCAGTTTGTAGTAGAACTAGGCGTATTATAAACTGAATAATTCATTCACAATTTGACGTGTCATTTCTCGACAGTTTATAAACTGTCGTAGTCAAATCGATATTTATTTGCGCTATTACATTAAAGTTTAAGTTAGAATGTAAGATAATAATTGGTTAAGTTCGTTAGGTTGTACATGATAGTTAAATAAAAAATAATATTTTACAAAAATGGTTATCAAACAAAAAATATATTTGGAGCGTCATATTGTCAATGATTCGTTCAGCTTACAATTTCCTGACAGTTTATAATATGCCTAGTCCGATTGTAGACTGACGAATGTTTAGAACAGGTCGATGACAAATATATCCAGCTATTCTTATATTGCAAGTTGCACACAAGGTTCTCGGTTTCAGTTTAACTTAATTGACTCGTTTAATTGGTCCGTTAAGTTTTAACTCGCATGAGATTTTTTATGGCGACAATAGATTTAGAATGTAATATTTACTAAAATAATTGGCCGTAGGTGGTAAGTATCATGGACCAAAGCACTCGTTGGTCGATCTAAGTCAACATTTCATGTCTGACACCGGCGCAGCCTCTTGACATGTCAACGATGTGCCGCCTTGACTGACGCCCACCGATTGTTGACTTAATACAAAAAAAAAACTGTGCGTCTATCCATGTTTTGATCGTTACTACTTTATTCTATTCATTGAAATTTCTAACAAGTTAAGTTAATGAATCGTTGAGATATATAAGTAGATACATTCAAGTATATAAATCTGAGGAATTCTTCGGCGTAGTCCCTTGTCTCTTTGTCTAGGTAATGTGTTTAAAAAAAATGTGAACTCTTGTTGTTTTATTTTTGTCACAGTTTGATAGTTGTGTTCTTTTATTTATTAATGTATCGAATTTAATGGATTTATGAATTGTATATGTTAGCTGTTCACCAAGCAGTTATAAATAGTACAGCGAATTTCTTCGTTTTAGCCGACAGACGTTGACTGCAGCTTCGTAGGCTCTAGTGCGGTGTTTGCCAACGTGGGGCCCACGCCCCACAGGGGGGCAATTTGATAGTTAAGCTTTGGTTACCTTTCGCTTCGGGCTATTTAAATGCAATGCTAGATATCGGTGCCAAATTTAAAAGAAAATTCTTAAAAAAATGCTGTAGATAATTATTAGATGTAATTTCGTTTGACGTTACCAAAATATCAACTGGGTGATTAGAGCCGTCAAGTAAGTAAAGTCGTAAGTCAAGTGAATAAATCAATTTTTTCATGTTAAAAATTATGTATGGGGGCATAAAAAATTTAGAAATGTTAAGGTGTAGAAATGTTAAGAATATGTTTTCCCAACCTTTTTTGTGCCATGCACAAAAAAGGTTGGGAAACACTGCTCTAGTGTATTTCAACCTCATGGAAAATTCTAGACAGTATTAAGTCTGACTATTATCCCAATATATCGTTTTAGGTATTGCATACTACTGCTCCTACTTCTACTCAATGTCTTGTCCTTTTTTAAATTTCCTGGGGTGGGAGAATACCCTGCTTCTGAGATAAAGACAGTGTCATGTGATATTTTACTCACTATGACCTTCCTCGGTGGGCATTCTCGAGCACGACGCGGGGGCGTCCACAACCTCCAATGGAACGGACCGGGGTGATTTATTCTAACCCTAACCTATACAGTCATAATCAGTCTTAGTATTGCCAGTTAGTTTTGGTTGGTCTTGTCATTTATAAAAAAAGTAACGATTTAACCAATGTGTGTTGTCATGTTGATATTAGAATGCAGGACTGCAATTGGTTCAACGTACGCTTGTCGACATGCCCGTTGACCTCACCGCCTACACACTTGTTAAATGTTTTCACTACTTACCGTTCTCTCAAGTCTTTTCTAACCCTTTAAGTGATTATGATGGGTCATGTGTAAACATATTATTGACTACCCTATACATGCCCTTTTCGATTTATGATTCAATGTAAGCTTTTGCACGAATCACCTATTGGTAAAGGAGATATTTTTCTTAGTTAGTTATAGAATATTACTACATTTATTTATTACACGTCTACTACATTTATTGATTATTTACTTTTTATTGATGAAAGAATTGTTAAAGTCGGTTCTGTAGTTTCAAAGCTTAGCTCCTACAAATAAACAAATTCTTTCTGTTTAAAACATTGTTATAAATTAAGGTCATCTGTCATCTGTTAACATAACATGTATTAGTTAATTTAAAAAGCCAATAAACCTTCATAAAATAAAAAAAACAATACACCTAACTCTTTAAAAGCGGTCAAACCGTTAAGGTTACAGGAGGTAACAATGGAACGGACATATGTACATACGTACAGGCTTGCACATGATATATAAGAAAATATAACCCTCCTTCTATCCAGAAGGAGAGTGATCCACTCAGGTAAAAAGTGTCGTTACCTCATAAGATTTTTATCACACTAAAGTTGTCTAACGGATGTATAAAAGTCTGTCTGTCACACGTATGGAGATTTTTTTAACAGGATAAGTGGGCATACGAGTAGTGGGTCGCCTAATGTTAAGTGATCACCGACGCCCGTGAACATTCACAACACAAGAGGAACTACAAGCTATTCAAGTCGAATATAAATAAAAATCTACGGTCAAATAATTATGTTTGTTTAATTTATTTTATCATTATCATAGGCTACATGTCTAACTTCTAATGACGAGATCAAAGCGGATCTTAAACAAATACGTCCATCGATCTATTAAGGAATGTATATTGAAACCGCGTGGCTAGAGGTCAGAGGGCCTGTTAGCTTCCGAGTCGTGGGAATAAATACTCAAGTTACTATCTAACAAATATTTGTGTTTACAAATGTTTGTTTTCCGAATCGTCAAGTGCGTACGTCATGTTTGCTACCATTAGTGATATGTGTACTAATATTTATAGGATTTTAATTTAGAATTTGGACTTATACACAAGAAATTCATTCTTTTAAAAATCAAATTCTCTTAAAAGTCAATTTGATAGGCAAACGTTCGAATTTTATTTGAATTAGAAAATTAATTGAAACATTTGGTGTAGACATGAATATTACCAAGTATGAACTTTTAATTATTCTCATCAAAGTAGGTGGTATATAATAAAGGGTAATTGTAAAATAAATAATGTTTATTGAAGTGCGCGTGGGTATGACAGCTAACGATACTGTTTGACATATCCTAACCGCACTCGTTGAAATCTTTTGCTCTTGAAAACTTATCGATTCAAAACTTTCTACCTAAACTGGTTAACTACTACAGTTTTATTGGCAGTTACTTAGTTACTTTTTAACGTCTTAAATCTATACGATTTTCTCTATTTAAAGTTAATAATTTGTATTAATTTACTTCATTTTTTGCGTCGCGAGTTGACAGGTTGAAATTAGCGATTAATTCCGCCATTTGTCTAGGTATTTTGATATAAATTAAGTAGAGTACTCATTTTTAAAGAGAGGTTTATACGAAGTAAAACTTAGGAACCTTTAATGTGAAATCAAAGAATCAAATGTGAAAGAAAATAGTTACCTACTATAATCAGCGCGATTTAATAGGACTACTAGCGACATCTAGTAATCGCTAGAACTTTTGATAACCCGGTTCAATCGATAGCTATTTTTGATCGGATCAATTTATATCACCAATAGTTTTTAATACATTCAAACATATACTTGTGTAAAAATTAAGACAATCTGAAACACGCCATAACAGAGTTTATTAATTCTAAGGAAGAATTTCTTAGAGACATAAATTAGAAACTATTTGAGGAAAGGATATAGAAGCTTTTGGAACAAAATATGCAGCTTAAAATCTCATCACTTATAAGTGTAACATTTCGTATCCAAACCTCCAACCTAATACATTAAATTAGTGTCTCAGTAACGCTAACTCATTTTGTATTCACACAAAGGTCACATAATATATAGAGATCTATACATAAATATAGATGTTACTTCAAAAACACTTGAGTATTGTTTATTTCTCGATATTCTTTTTCCAGTTGTGTGCCGCGTGCGAGCGATACGCGACGAGTGACCAAACAATAGCCGCAGGAAAATACCGTACGATATTAATGAGCTTTCAAAACATCACCAGACAATAGTTTTAAGCTATTAACGTCATACGAAGGCTCGAATCGATGATGAAAATCGATTACAGTAATTGAACATCACTTTCTAAACATGCCAGACCTAAATATGATTCGTGGTTTAGGTATTAAAAATTAACTAGTGATTGTCCAGTGGTCGAAATTCAACCATAATTCATCAAACTAGTTTCTTTTGTCTTTTATGAACGTAAAATATGATTATTGCAGTCTGTTTAAATCAGTTTATTTGTTACACATACTATATAGAAAAAATAGTTTTCTTCGCTTCTTTTCAACATTAATTTTGACTATGCCAAATCTCTATGTGATAGTGGGCTCAATTGCCATAAAAATGACACTAACTCGTCAGAACTTGCACGTAATAGAAAAAAATCTAACAGGCGAAAAAGCCTATCTATAAAAAGTCAAGTAAATTCTGCCGAAAATTATGTCTCATTCAGTGACAAAATGTCGTAACGCCAGTTGGTATTGATTTTCGACCGTAAAATTTGGCCTCAATGATGTCCCGTACTGAGCCGGGTCAAAATATACGCGCATAAATAATTGCGCGCACACCAACGCAACCTCGTCGACACATAGCCTACTGGCGCACACAGACACAGGATACAATCAAACTGGTATATGAAAGAAACAATGTTATAGATTCGCGACGTGGTGCGAGAAGGAAGCTTTTTGTGAAGCACAACTAAAAAGATGAGAGAAAACTGAAACATTTTAAATTTTTGTTTCTTATATATATATATTTTTTAATATTTTAAGGTTATTAAGCTTTGGTATGATGCTCTTTAATAGTAATTTATACAAATATTACGAAATTAGTAATAACTTAATCATTTTACTACGGAACCGATATTATGTATATTAATGTTTTAAGAGTGATTTCAAGTTATCACCGATGCCTAAATTTACAAGAAAGGTGATGCCGATGTGTGACCGGCATTTAAAGGAGAATGATTTCATATTAAATGCCGAAAAACCTAGTATACAAACATTTTTTGTGATGGAGTTTAAGGGTGGAAGAACTAAAAAAAGACTGAGCCTGGACTACTCAACCGGAGAATTAAAAAGTTCTTACAGAATAGCCGAGTATCTTAGAAATAAGCTTTCGTATTTCATCTTAAATTTGTCGGCGTACTATGCACTCCCCGTCTTTATCACGTCCCGCCAGCGCGGCTGCGCGCGCGGCCACTCCATGTGATAGCCCCGAGCGACGCGCGCTCACGTGGCGACACCGGCGCGCGGGAATTACGAATTTCAATTAAGAACTCTTTAGTTTTTGAACTAAACTTTTTTTTTAATTTTGTTTATTATGTGCCAGATTCCATTTTTATTTTTAAGTGTTTGATTTTTAATCTTTTAAATTGTTTACGTCAAGTGTTTAAATTATTTTTACCAATTCGTTTTACTATTGCAATATCAGAAAAAAAACGGTGTAATTTAAACAATTAAACATTTATGTATAGATAATTCAGAATATCACGTGAATAGATGAGGAGCAATTTTCCAAACCATCAATAACGGGCAAGTAAACAATAACATTCTTGACAAACAAGTGAGATGCGAATATAGGTTAGAGGAAGACAGAAAAACAAATCTCCGCTCCAAAGAAAATAGAATTCTCATACAAACGTAATGACGGCACAATAATCGTGTAAAAGTTCACGATACTTGCCCAACACTATAACAATAAACTGACCGACGGAATGAGATCTTAAACAAATTGGTTTCTAGTAAAAATTGGTTCTGTACCGGCGGGTCTTTTTAAAGTGGTCGTGTAATGCGGTCATCGTTAGATAATGATCAGCCGATGATTTACGCTGCCTTAAACCGACAATGGTCACTGATAACCCCCAGCCGTTCTTTACAATGTGACCAATTACACTAGCTTCGACGCCAAGATGACCAAAATGAACGGTACCACAATCCCAGATATAACAGACCAAGAAAATCTATCTGTAGATGAGATATTTAATGAAAATTTGATTGCTAAAAGAAAGAAAAGTAATTTCGATGATTACATATCCATTGGAAGCATTCACAACACCGACTTAACTAATAAATTTAACAATAATAATTTGAAATTGATGGATAAGACGCATGAAGTAAATACTAAAAGAAAATCGAGAAATAATAAACTAATTTGTGTAGATTCAGAGGATTTCACGAAAACAGTTAGACTCGAATTAAGACAGGAAAATAATTGTCTTATAGAATATAAAATGAATGATGCCGAATTAAATGACAAGAATGGGTCTGACGAAATAAATACTGTGCTTACTTTGGAAAATGGCGACTTACATGAATACTCCTTGAAAGATAATGAGCTGCGATTGGAGGCTGACGGTAAAGGTGCAAATAATGAAGTGCTTGATCAAGGAGACAATAGTGAGTTCGTTAACGGGCATAATACTCAAGAGGATAAAGTGAGTATATTTTATTTATACCTATAAAACTTATTTCCTATATATGTATTTTATTGTTTGTAATTTGGGGTATGTATTAAATAAAACAGAGTATATAAATCGCAATGGATTCTAGAGATGAATCTCTTACACTGGCCTTTGCGTTTATCATTAGATCATATCACAATTTTTAGTAATCGTAATTCTCTGCTGAGTCCCTTGCAAGGCCCATATAGGTTACGTTACTTCGTTACTCTGGCGACCAGTATGCAATAATTGCATGCGTCCTTCTTTAGAAGTAATAGTACTAAGTAATATGAGGTTATATATTATAAGATAATCTAATTCAGTTGGATAACATTTCACACATATTACAGAGGATGAATCTGTCACTGGAAAAGTAAGAGAAGGTAAAAGAAATGTTTCAGTGTTTTTTTTTTCTAAAATGTCACTTATAGTTGCCTCCGACGCCAGAGTATATTGCCAACATTGATATTAAGAAAGCTAAATGTGAACTTTCTTATAACTATAAGAAAAATATCGTCACATACGAAACGATGTCACAAACCGGTCGGCTTTTACGGGACAGTTTCGCTTACGTAAGGTTTAATGATTTTTTATATGTCGAGTTGCAATCTTAAAAATGCACTCGGTCGGTACATCAATGGGGTAAAATATTATCGATGGTTGACGTAACCACGCGACTCGCCAATTTCGATTACTTGATTTTACTCGCGTCGATTTTTACGATGTTAAATGCGCAGTTATATCGAATAATTTATCGATATGAGATAACTTACCATATGTTATAACTGAAAATAAGTTTAACTGTATGCCGATCCATTGCTTAGCAAATGCCTATATCGATGACACTCGCTTTGTAATCGGATGGTAAGACGGTTTGGGCAAGTAAAGTTCGTTGCTATATGTGTCGTCGCATTTGGGATCTGACCGATGGGAGAAAATCGATTAGCGATTGATCGATTTTCTAATCTTTGTTCATCCCGATTAAGTTAAAAGGATACAAGAGTTTCTTATTTATAAAGATAATATCAAAGTATTAAATTCGAACTGTCGTCGACATTAAAATCTACGGTCACCGAAGTCGCAAATCATATAGAGAGGGACATTTCATAACTCTGCGATACTGGGTACTGATACAATGCGACGCGCGATCGCCAGCGCAGATACGACGCTGTCCCGATCTATTCATTGACCCCACGACGCCCGAATGTTGACAATGGACCTACAATGCGGAAGGATCGGCAGATCTCATTAGCGCAGTTCCGGGTTTGGTTGATTTAAGTAAAAGTCGCGGGAGATCGAAGAATGATAAGGTAAAAGAAACGAATTTATAACGGTTATTTTTGATAAGTCACTTAGTCATGTTAGGTGGTCCTCCATCTTTGGATCTAAATGTAACTCAAAGTTTAAATGGAAACATATTCTATTAGAATGATTCATTAAAGTCACTATAGCAATTAATTAATGTTTAACTTTATTATCTATTAGATACAAACGATGACAAACGTTTTCTCTTTTCTTCATTTAATGGTCCTTCAAGACAGATAAGTTCAGATGTGCCAGCAATAAAGAACCTCTAATAGATTACCAAATTTCTCTGATATTGGCTATCCAAAAACCGCTACGTACTTTACATTACGTGTGGGCGATTTAGACACAAGCAAGAGACACTTGACGATGTCAGATATTTAGAAAGTCGGATGGCCGGCGGAAACGATGGCCGCGAACCGCGAATCGGCCGGGCCGTACAACGCGATTATCTTATTAATGAACGTACCCTCAGATGGGCTTCTTTAAAACTAAAGGTTTGATAACTTTCGATTATAATTGTCATGATTGATAAATAGTTGTGGTTGCGTTTCATCTCGTAAAATATCGTTTTGCTCAATACCAACTTTCTCATGTCGGAAATTCTGAGTAATTACGAAAAATAATTTAATGCAAGACGATTATTATTCTTTTTATACTATAAAACTTTCAATCAAGCAAAAATCTTCGAAGGGAAAAAATGCAAGCGGTTTACCTTAAGTTATCTGGCCACCGTTACCGACCTCAAAATAAAGATTTCTGCGATTTTGGTATTTAATGCGGATACATTTTGTCTTCAACGATAAATAACTAAGGTGTACAAGTTACCACAAAGTCAATGTCTTCAGCGGCACGCTGCCAGCCGGTGAACTACACGCACAAGCTTTGGATAAGTCAAAACAACAAAAATGCTGTCAACTGAATTGTTAAGGAAAACCACAAAACGTAACATAATGCTTAATAGACAGTCTATATATGTAGATTTTAAATATGTGATATATTTATTCATATTATTTATGTGACTAATGATCATCATTGTCTTCATAGAAAGCTTTTTAAATTTTTAAGATAAGGATGTTTTAAATATACATTTGGTTTAGTGGATTGTCGTTGATACAAAATTGTATTCGATTATGATAAAGACATTTCAGCGTGTTTGCTTTCTCGTTGTAACCCGGCTAAATTTTAGAATACAAAGTTATAAATCCTACTACATAAGACTACGTGAAATTCAATTTTGCAAGGGTTGGCTAGTGTATCTAGAAATTTTGTGGTGTTTTGGTGGTAGTATTCAAGAGTGGTGGACTCAGCCCCGGAAGCTGTTGGACAAATGGCCCGGGTTACTACCACAAGCAAGTTTATAATTCTGGTTTTCGTTTGATGGTCATGGTGCCGCAAGACCCATTGCCCATTTTCCCTTCTTCCTTCACTACTACATTCATCTTCATTTTTAATGCAATGAATGCGTAACTTTTTTGTTGTCGCTGATGTCTGAAAAGCAGGTAGGACGTTCGTTCATTTGCCATCTTCTATCATTAAAAATTTACTCAGAATTATGAGTAACACATAAAAAAATAGCATTATGCAAAAAAATAGTGCTTTTTACTGTATAGATACGTAATCCCAAAACCGGGTATATACGTAGCTACATTTGCGTGGCCCACTTACGAGCAACCTTTGAGACAAGCCGACGTATGTAACTTCATGCTCAGTTGCCCAGCTGAGCAATACAACTATGTATAAATTGTATGGTCACAAAAAAATATTTTATTTACATGATTGAATGAAAAAGATTTTTTATATCCAATCAAGTTTGATTAATGAAAATTGAAAGTGGTATACAACGAGACAATTCAATTTAGGGGTATTGGCGTTTTAACTATCATCGCGAAATACCATATGATTTATTATAATTAGATTGCACCTAGGCAACGCCGAGCACAAATCGCTGGTACCTTAAAATAGGCCATACCGCGTGATATTACTTCACTATTAATCCGTGAGTTATAAAAAAATCGAATTTTAAAATTTCCTGTCATAGATTAAAAACTTTATAATATCACCTAAATGGTAACACAATGCGTCAAAATATAATAAAAGACATATTAGTATGTATTTTTTCCTCAAATAGAATCATTTGACAAATGACACGTTTGTTACATAATAGTATCAACTTTTCTAACAAGATTATTAATCTTGAAATCAATTGGACAACAAGTTGTTTATTTAACATAATAGAGCGGCTAATATTGTGATATGCCACCACTTTAGCCTGGGCCACTATCTGTCAGATTTGACAAATGACAAATGACACTTACGCATGTGTCGAAATCATCTTATCCCATTGTACTCTATGAATTTAGTTTCTAATAATAATTCTTATAAGCACGAAATAGGTCTAAATAGACTAGAATAAAAGTTTAAAAGTTTAGCTTGTTTTTAATAGTTAATACAATATGTGAATGTAATAATAAAATCGTGTGTTATGTGCTCATGTGGTTCAGATTGGCAAAGACTATTAAATATATAGTAATAGGAACGTTTTGAATAAATGCCTGGTAGAATTGATGAAGATTATCATCACGATTATTGTTGTTTTGACTTTGTTTCTAAAATAATCAAAATCTTAGATTTTATAGAACAATCATTCCAACGTTTTTTTTTTAATTAGTGTGGTAAAGCCCGCAACAACATCTGTGGCACGAATGGCTCGACCGGTGCTACACTAAGACCTCACAGAAGAAAGGCGTGAAGTAGAAATATTTCTGCGTTTCGTCTGATGAGTGAGGTGCCGAAGGCCTAATCTTAGTCCTTCTTCCATTCCTATGCTTTTCTAATTAGGAAAGGACAGGAAGGGGAAGATGATTTGACAGGGGTGGGGATGGACAGGAAAAGGTAATAGGTAATCCTTTTTTCTGATTATCCCCTTCTCTGTCCATTAAGAGGTAGGCAACGCATCTGCAATTCATTAGCTTGTTGTAGATGTCTATGGGTAGCGTTCACTTGATATCAGGTGAACCGCTTGCTCGTTTGCCACCTTCTACTGTAAAAAAAAATAAACACAAAAATACTTTTCCTACATACAAAGTATATTTTAAAAATAATTAAAACTCGATGACGTTCTAAATTAACACTTCGGAACTTTCTCTTTGAACAAATACTATACTAAAAAAGTGAAACTAGTCTTAATTAAGATCAATTAATTTGTCAGTATTGGGCTATCACGTGTTTTCGTCGCCGACTACCAACCTACGACAGTACGACAGATAAAAAATCACGACAACTTTTTACCATCGCTAATTATTCTATTTATAATCTATGACATATAGCTTTGTTATGCTATCCAAATATTGTTAATTGATGGGTGAAAAGTTATAAAAAATTAATTATTTATTTATTGATCGTTATTACTGCTGTAATTTTTTTCGCACCCTTTTATTATATATTTTAGTTATACTGGCGGATATAGCAGAAGTTGTCTTTTGTTCGTCGTCGTTCGTTATTTGTCAATTTAAAAAAAACTGCCAATACAGATGAATAAAACTGACAGATGAAATGGTGGAGTTGAGATAAGCTACAACTTGAACTCATTGAAGGTTCAAATAGTACTTTTAATAATTACTTACGCCACATGTAGGTTTAGTTATTGCTCGCACAACCTGGATTACTGGTTATATAGGTAGGCCTCCTATAAGATGGGCAAAGGATCTGGTCAAAGTTGAAAGTTTGTCTCGAAGGACCAAACTGTTAGGTAATTAACTTTTTCATAGTAAATACAATGTTTAAGTACACAAAGTGCGCGTACGCATCGGCGACAGGTGAAGTGTTCATGTCCTTTCCCCGGCACCGCAGTTCCCGCGTCCGGGTTCCACGCAGTCCACTGAGACGCCCGCGCTGAGGGCGTGTGGGGCACTAATACTGGATTAGGGTGGTAAGGGATCGATCTTTGTGGTGACCATCAAAGGGAGCCTACACTAACTGGCTGTTGATTGATGATAGTAATTATGATGTCAAGTAAAATTAATCAAGAGACGATATATCGCTTTCATAGATAAGAGCTATTTACGAATTCAATTAAGACAGACTCAATTCAATTTTGCAACAAGCAATGTCACACTAGTACAGCATCGAATAATTCTAACTGTCGCAAGACAATTTTGATGTAACAAAATAATTCTTATCACGTTGCCGTAAGTATTATAATTGGATGAAAGTATATGAATCACTTTATGTTTCGAACTTTTGGCTATTCGAAAAGGTCGCTTACGTCCGTCGCGAGCTGTGCAGTACGACGCCCACGTATGACTACGCCTATACTGTGTATAGGTTTCACAATAAAATCGTTACTACTTGTTCTCGAATTTTCAAATATCACTACGTATTACAAGACAAAGTCCCGTCTGTCTTTCTGAAAGCGATAAAGTCAATCTTAGACCAGATTGGTAACATAGTAAAGAAAAGTTTTAAGAGTTACGATTACTCGTAATATATGCAGATGTATGGATGTAGAAGATGCGAGAGTGTCTCGGTATTGTACCAAATGGAAATCCATATTCTCTGCGTACCTCGCTGATATACGGGCGTGAGTATTTAAAAGTATTTAAAACTAGAAGGTAGCCGGGATTTAATATTATTTTGAACTCGAAATTCGCTAAGTGATTTACCTTCGAGAGCACTTAGTAAAACCGTTTCGTTAATAGACCATTGGTCGAATAACAATAATGTATGGCCAGTTCATTTCGGATACACTTCCATTGTATTTTTTACATACAGACCGACAAGTATTTGATAAATAACGTAGCAGTATCTCATCTAGTAGCTTTCAGATACAAAAGAACACGCAGGCGCGTAGCATTCACTAAACATCAACCAAATAGATTGGATACGATCTATAAATATTGAAATATCTCTATCATTAATATACATACATATCTACATACAAACATACAGCTTCATAACGTAGTAGTTCAAGCTGAAACGAAGTGGATCTTGGATTTGATTTCCAGTCAAGGCAAAACAATTTTGTGTTTCAAATACTTAACATTTTTTTTTTCGAATCGAACTACAAGCATCATAAGATGCTTGTAGTTTAGAATAGAAATTTAACAAAAAAAATAAAAATAAATGTTTTACTTTTAGTAATAAACTGGTATTTACAATAATTGCCGGATTGTTTACCTTCACCGTAACATATACGTGTACAGCTGCACTCTGAAGTGTATGAATACATTGCGCGTGAGTGCCGCCGCCAATCTCAACTGAGTCCGAATCAAGATAGGGCAGGAATCTAATCGCTGCATTAATCCTGCCGCCTCCATTGTTTCAGCGTGCGTGCGCCTCGTATCTCTTAATTGAACCCACAACTGTGGCGCAATCATTGTAAGCTTACACTTACACCGAGCTTAACGCTACCGCGTCTGAGATTTTATTTACAACAGTTTATTCGTATATCCTTTCTATGAACATATTGTTTTAGTTTAAACTACGGACGCACGATAACATGGGACGATGACGTCACAATATCTTACTTATACAATGTACACAAAAGTTTACGTCGCGAAGTATTATAACGGAACTATCGAATATAGTACAGAGCTTCGCAAGCAGAACTTAGCTGCATCGCTCACTGTACACGTCAGGACGCACGTGGGTGTCACATTCCTTGCGAGGAGTACTATGTTACTCGCACGCGTGTGTAATATTATAATATATAATACATATTTAAAATGATTTAGTAATTGTTTCATAAATTGATAAATAATAAGCATCTAAAGTTATTTTTTCCAATTTGTTGACCGGTAGCTCGTTTAGTTCAATGTAATAGCTTAAACGCAAAATACGATCACCTCGTTACCGCGACCCTGTACTTTGGGAGTCGTTTCATTATGATCCGCTTTTGATTTACGACATGTTACATACGAATTTCGTCAGTTGTTTCATATCCCAGAACTTGAGATAACTAGGGTGACCATAACTTCTGGGTTATTGTAGGGATTAAATCATCAAATTCGCAGAAATATATGTATAAATAATAACTTGTCTTTTTACAGTATATGTAATAGAGTAATGTTGCAATCATATCGAGTGATCGTCGTTGCCCAGTTAAATCCACAACACCAGAGTAAACAAAATGTTTTATTTAGGGAACTTAAGTCCTATCAGTTCGTACCGCTGGAAGCAGATCGAATACTCTATCTATTATTTAAATTACATATGTTATAAATGATCCTTGTATCACATTTATATCTTCAATATAACAGTTATATAACCTCAAAATCTCAATTTGAAGCTCCTCGCCTCGGCTTCGCACGGTTAATTAACAAAAAAATCAAAAAAATCATAAATTCTATCGCCTATATTCATCAGGGATAATGTAGGATTCTATTGGTGAAAGAATTTTTCAAATCGGTCCAGTAGTTTCAGAGCCTCTTCAATTCAAACAAATAATTAAATCTTTCCTCTTTATAATATTAGTATACTTCTATATAGATAAATGCTAATATAATAAATAACTGTTAATTTATAACTGTTTTGGTTGATAATTAAAGAAAAGAAAATTAAACGGCATTAGAGCCTGCAGTAACAGCTGTTGTACGAAGAGATCCGTTCAATAGGGGAACTTTCATCACCTTACAGAATATTGATTAGAAATAACTACTTTATGCCAGTATTCTGTGAGGCGAAGAATTATGAACTTTCATACATTATAGTTTCGTCTGTTGATTGTGGTGCCAGCCCTCTCCCCCCGTCCTACTTGTCATTTTTCTTATTGTCCGAAAGACATGAGGGTTTTTTTACGGGTATGTATTGGATGTCCATTCCATTGTGACCTTGTAGCCTAAACGCCTTGACTGATTTTTAAAAATGAGGTTTCATTCGATTCAGTCAGTCGGGTTTATTGATTTTTTAAATGAACTATTGCTTGTTTCCTCACAAGGATCGGCAACGCATCTGTAACTCTGTTAGGTAGGTAGGATGGGTAGCTTGGTACCTTATAATAGGTTGAAGTGTTTACTTTTTCCTCCTTTCACCTTAAAAAATATAATCGATGTCCCGTAAAAAAACAATAAAGTGTGGTTACACATTTATACATACATACTTGCTCATACGTATAGAAAGTTGCTCCCAAATCAAACGGCTTGTCAACATTGCCCAACAACTAAACAACGGATGTTGCCATCGTAAAAATGTCCATCGATACAGAACTAGTCTTTAAAATGTTGGTTAATTACTTTTTAAATTAGTTTTCTGACGGCAAAGAGTATTTTTGTAAGATATTGGAACTTCTCAGTGATTGCGGCTTGATATTGCGAAGCGGGTAATTCTGGTTTATTAAATCGTTACACTTAAAAATGAGCACAGATACGAAAGAAGACCTCAAATAATCTACATTACATAGCAAAAACTACGAGCCTAGGAACGTGATATTTGACACGCACTTTCGTTTTAAAATATAGGACTAAGGAGGGATTTGAAATTTAAACGCAAATGGAATTTAAAGCGAAAAATTGTAACCGCTCAATGTTAATTACTTACATTCGCGATCAACTTGCTATTTTAGGTAGCACTATTTATGAAAAAAAGTAATGGCATTCGAAGTTTTCATAAAACAGTCCTGAAAGGGGTGAAGTAGTGGTTGAATTATTCATAGAGAAAATCGTAAACACTAAAGCCTTTAACGTCAGACGCGAACAAAGTCGCGAGCAACTGCTAGTTTTAATACATTGAGTAATAGCAATAATAGGTATCTTATATTGTAATATGATGAACCCATATGACACACATTTGCAAAACCTCAACCTGCTTGTAAAAGACAAAAGCTCGAAGATACTCATCGTGCGTCGGAATAGATTGCCTGTAATAACTCATTAAATCCGCGCCGGCAATTTCCTCCGAATCAGCTCACCACATTGGGCGTTGCGGAATCAATCACTGCCTTCCGAGAAGTTAACGGGCTCCGTAGCGACCGGCGCGGCTTTCTTCTTGTTGCGTTCCTTTTTCGAAATAATTCAATTAAATAACTTCTTTTTTTTTCCTATTGTGGAGCGGTAATCGTTTTTCAGTCGCTATCTATGGTATTATAAGCTGCCAGTGTTATATGACATAAGGTGTAAATTAAAAAAAAATCAAATGCGGGAACTGCCAGTTAGAAATCATCCCATAATTATAATTCCTTAATTTCTTAATATTAATACGAGATATAAAAAACTTTTTATTAACATTGTCAAAGTCACGATTAAACAGCTATTGAATAAATTCGCCTTAACTTTTTTTTAATTGTATTGTTGTCTATTGTATTATATTATTGTCTTTTCCTTTAAATGTTTATTTGTAATTGTTTTTTGCACGTAATTAAATATTTCATGAATGAAAAATTATCGTATTTTAACTAAATAACTTTATAAAATAATCTGTACTTATAAGTAAGTCAGCACGGGATACAATAGATGCGTGCGCACGACTATTCCAATGACCCCAGGACCCCTGGCTACCCGGCGTCCATTCTGTATACCATATATCTTTCTGTATTGGATGCTGTAAATGTGAGCTTTATTTCTAAACGCCCTTTATGTACAGCTTCTTCGCTTAATTACGATGGCAATAAGTCATTAGTCATAATGCGGCATTTTAAGATCTGTAATTTTTTTACAATGAACAACTTGTACTTACTAACCAACTTACAAGTAGATACTTGATTATAATCCTACCTGATGGTAAGTGGCCACGCGATCTAAGGATGGTGCGCTCTCTTTTCATATTACTCTTTACATTTTTCTTTAAAAAACGTCAACGTCATAATCGGACGGAAATAATAATAATAATAATGAAGCGAGCATTAGTTTTATGTCAGTGAAACAATTTTAGTCTGCACATTAAAAGTCACCTTGAATAATATTATATAAATGAATAACTTTTTTATATGATAAGGGGGCAAACGAGCAACGGGTCACCTAGGCGATCACCGACGCCCATGACCATCTGCAGCATCAGAGGAACTGCAACGGGGTTGCCGGCCCTTAAGGAAGGAGTACACTCTCTTCTAGAAGGAACCTAAGTTGTATTGGTTTGCTAATACCGCTGGAGACAGATCATTCCACAAGGCGGTTGTGTGAGGCATAAAATTACGCGACAACCGCGCGTTAGTGTATGCCAATGTTAGTTAGATGTATGCCAACCATCAATTGTATTTGGATTTCTGTTGTGTTGTGCGATGACGAAACTTTGAAAATATTATATTTCTAATAAAGTTTTATGTTTTAGAATTTAAATTGTAGCGTCTCTTAATTATAGTACTAAGGGATACCGTAAAATAAAAGTGCATTGTCTAAAAAGTTAAGGAAACTTTTTGAAGGAAAATATTCCTTTACTTACCTTCTCAATAAGAAAAGCATTTTTTACTGTAATAAACATTCAACTGTAATAAAATAGAGTGTGGTACAATAATAAATAATGTAAAAATACTTATCGTTTGAATAATAGCAACACCAACAAAGTTTCGAACGTCATTAGACAAATAGAATTCGTATTTCCGCGAGAGGCTGTCAACATTCGGCACCCCGCCATCTTGCCCGAGGCGACGCGACCAATTGGCGCGCGTTCTTTATTCGAAAAAACGCCATCGGCGATACATTTTTATTTTTCCATTCATTTACTAGCACCATTGTATTTATTAATTGGTCAATACTCAGTCTTCAGAATGGGCTATTCGTTTGTTAAAATCTTGGTTAAGTGACATAATTTAAGCCTATTTGAAACCACTTTCGTTTATTTTACTATATTATTAATTTTTTAAGTATACTTATTTTAGAATTCTGTGAAAATAAGTAGTAGTAAGGTGAAATCAAATCTAGGACGTCGCATACTACGATCAGTATATTCGGAACTTATAGG
Source organism: Papilio slateri (assembly GCA_018246275.1). Taxonomy (NCBI): domain Eukaryota; kingdom Metazoa; phylum Arthropoda; class Insecta; order Lepidoptera; family Papilionidae; genus Papilio; species Papilio slateri. The sequence continues at coordinate 19,019 of DWTW01000034.1, forward strand.
TGTGTACAATGTTCATTAACTTTTGTCGCAAATAAATCCTTGTTAATAATTTAAATTTTAATTGATTGTACTCAAGAAAATGTCATTTAGAGTAGCTCTAACTGTATAGAAGGATATGATTGTTAGAGCTAATTTTTGTAAAACCCTTACCACCTTAAAGTGTAGGTATACTAAAAATATTGCGGCCTTTATACAATTTAAAACTGTCCATCCATCTGTCCGCTAATATGTCTATTTTTAGAACGGTTTGTGTCCGTTTGTTTACGGCCATAAAATAGACCTTAAAATTTGAGTTTCTAGCTTCGAAGTGACGAAATCGTCAAAAAAAGTGTCTAGTCAGTGAATCTAGTTTTTTTTTAGTTATATGTAGCATCATAATTTAATATTATTGATATGCTCATCAATTAACATTGGTTGAAAGTCACACCATGTGTGACCTGATGATCCACTAAGTTTAGTGGAATAAAATAATGTAAAACATAACATGTATTTATTATCTTTGATACTTGTATCTTATTTACCTACTTCGCATATGTATTTACATTTCCCCCATAACCCAAGGATAAATGCACAATTTGTAAATCCTACGAAGGGTAGCTAAATAACGGATATTGTATAAAATGTGCGAATTAGACGAGCATAGGAGGGGAAAATCTGTGTTGCCATAACAGTTCAAAATTCCTACATAAAATAATTTTATGTATCTACCAATACTTACTTATTTTAACTAATTTTAAAATTATAACTAATTTTAAAAAGTTACCTATTCCTTGAAAATTTTAACACTACCGCCTGGTTGAACTGCGCTTTGATCTAATGAAAAACACAATAGCCCTATAGTCGGAACAGAATAAAAAAAAACAATTCCAAATTCCAATATTTTTTTCTGTTGTAATGTTGGACCATTCGATTATGCCATCTTCAACAATCATCTCATATTACTTTCAATTTACATAAAATCCCAATCACCCATGAATCACACCACCTATTGGTAAAAATTGTATGAAAATCCGTTCAGTATATTTAAATTTATCGCGTTCAGACGGACAGATGCGGCGATGGGCCTTTTTATATTATCTACATCATATTACACCATGAGAACCTAACAAATAAATAAATTAAATATAACCGAAGATAGAACCATAATTTTTTGTATCCGATTGGCCCAGAAGGTAGGTTATGTTTTTCGCGCGTATGTACATATGTCCGTTCCATTGACCTGTACCCTTAACGGCTGAACCGATTTTAAAAAGTGAGGTTAGGTTAGGCTGGACCGATTTTAAAAAGTGAGGTTAGGTTAGGTTAGGCTGGACCGATTTTAAAAAGTGAGGTGTCATTGGATTTGTATTCTTCCCTTGAGTGTTATAGGTAACATAATGATGTGAAGAATGATGACAATCATACAGTCAGTATGATTTTTTGGCGTTTTAAATTGCCCTTAAGTTTACACTGCTAAAAAAAAACACATAAAACATGTTATCTCTCTCCTTTTCTATAAAAAAGGTGAATGTTTTCGGCAGTGTATACGCACTTTAACGATTACTTGTTAGATTCCAAATAAAAGAAATGATATTTCAATCGTAATAACAATTACTTTGGTAATTTTGATTTACATAAGAAATAAAGCAGGTGTTCATCGAACCGTAACATTAGCGAGTGCTAACAACCCGTACATAATGGCAATCGTACTGCACAAGTGAGTGATCACCAATCGTTGCACATCGCTTCTACATACTATTATAATTACCGTTCACTATACTAGGGTGGGGTATAGCGCTACCATTTGTTGTCGATGTAAATTCGAATCGAGTTAATGTCGAAAGAGTAACTTTTTCATGCATTCGTCAATAAATACATACATATATTTAACAAATATATGTCTAGAACAATTTAATGAAATAAGTTTTCAATGGGACTAAAGACGCTTTTCAATGATGTTATTAGATTCCAAATTGTACAGGACTTGTATTTTATGATTTTAATATATATTAAAAACGAATACGATAAATATTAAAAACGAATAAGGCAATAAAAGAAAGACACACTTCTAAATGCAAGAGCATCGATAGATAATAAAACAAAAACTTTAACCAAACTTTTTCTGAATATGGGACAACGCGAGGTTTAAAATTAAAGTTAATTACAGCGGTCATAGGTGTCGACAGAGCATTATTTTTATAGTGAATAAATTTTTTATTTCATTTCCAAAGATTTAACTGAAGCCGATAAGATAAACATTGAGAAATTGAGGTCAAAGATTTTAAAAGTTCTTAAAATTCTAATTTATCAAGACATAATAAAGTGTGTTTGTTTATTTTTTCTTAAATAAAAAAAAATTGTCTTTTTATCTGTTGCCTGCGACTTTCAAGTAAATAAAACGAATTGATTTTTATTAAGAAGCCGAAATAGAAATTTTGGCGTCAGGAGTATCGTATTTCTAAACAATATTTTCATACTTTTTTCATCCCCTTTGAAGCAATTTTAACGAAAACAATGTCATTACTTTTTATTGGTAGGATTCGAAAATAATTACTTAATCAAATTAATGGTTTTAATATTTACCCTTTCATCATCCAAAAATCATGCCCCAATGCTCGCTTACAGCATAAAGGAAGCTGTGTGTTAAATTCCACGTTCCTAGAACTAGTAATTTCGCCTGTATCATTTTTAGATCATCCTTGGAAAAAATGTCTAATCTTTATTTTTGCACTTGCACATTGAGTACGTGATTTAGTAAAGAGGGTCACGCATTAGTGAATCTGAGAGCGAATGGGTACCCCGAGGGCGGTTGAACCGCCCTCCGGCAGTTGCCCGCGAGACGTCCGTGCGCGCGAGTGTCGCTTACGATTTATCGATACGTAACGTCACTAGTTACGATTACCGTGAATCGAAACGTTTAATTACCAGTTAATAAATACCAGTTTTATATTCACATATCATTAGAATAAATATTGCACTATTGATCCTTTGTTTTTAGATTGCTTATTAGGGAATAATAAATATTGTATTATTACAATTTGCTTAACTTTTAAAGATCAAATAAAAATTGTGTTACTTCTATAGTTTTGGTAAAACAAATGTTCCGAAGTGAAATCCAATTAAATATATAAAAGTAAACTATTTGATATAATTCATATTCGACGGTTTTATAATTTTAATTGTACTTTTATAAACAGCGCAATAAACGAACTTACAATAAATGACTAAATGATTACAAGAATTAGTCATAATAAAAAAGTATATTCTACCCAAAGGAATTTTATTTTTTTTATTTAATAACTAACCGTTTTCATTAAGCGCGAATCATCGATTATGTATCGTTATTTGCATAATAATAATATAGCATGTTAATTAACCGTTATTAATTTAATAACGCGTATGGATTAACGAAGATATCAGTTGTGTCTACATACCACTAAAACGGAAAAGTAACGATTAAAAATATTAATTGAATTAGATAAAGATTAATAAAACGTGTATAATGCTATAATACGATGTGTTACAAAATAATTAATGGTAGGCTTTCGGAGTTTAAAGTAGCAATTTAAAAAGCAATCACTAACCAAACGCGACGGGAGTCGTCCGCCTCTCAAGGGACCGGTAATTGTTCGATATTCGAAATTCGGTTTACATATACTGTTTTTTGAATCGTTTACTTTCACTTCACTACTGCAAGATACGAGTAAATCAATTGATACAAGTGTAATCGATGTTTTAATTCGTCCGCTGTCACAAATAATATCGATTTAAAAAGAAACTAAGTTTTTTACAAGTTATCTAAAGAGTACGAGCTATGTTTTAAAAAACAATAATTAGTGACATATGTCATAAAAAAAGTAATATTTGATTTTTGTGAATTGTGACCGAAAAACTGGCGGTGGCGTACGTGGATTTATCCAGTGTGATCGAGGTGCAGGTAAAAAATAATTAAGTTATAAATATACGAACTTAAATATATGACCTATCGCGTCCGTCAACAGTACGAGGACATATAGCTTACTGTAAATATTTCTGCATAAATTAATTCGCATAAAATATATAACGACTAGCTATAGCTTGCGACTTCGTCCGTATCAAAAAAATATTCGATTAATTTGTATTTTAGTAGTTAAAATATAATTTTTGCATAATAATTTAGACCGTCTTTCTACACAAAACTAGCAGACCCGGCAAACTTAATCTTATAAAAATAAAATCTTATTAAATGTATTAATTGCCGGATGGGTTTCACTCATGTCGATTCCGTTCATTGGAGCACCTTGATATATACGACATTTTTCTTTTTGTTGAATAAATCAGGATGTATAATTACGAAAAAATTTATGTATGTATTTTCTTGATATTGTTCTTGTGTCATTTTTTTATTTTTTATTATTTTCTATTCTTTAGAGATAAATCCAACAAAACAAAGATCAAAAAAATACTGTGCAGCCGTTCTTGAGTCATTAATATAACTAATACGACTTTGTTTTATATAAATATTTACGAATACAGTTATTGTTTTATATACATATTTCAGCGCTTACCCTTCTGTTTCAATGAAATCGATGAATGTCATCATTTTTCGAATTTCAATTGGCCTGGGGTATAGTTTTAAGACACAGATGTCATTTCTATTTTAATCTCCTTAACACATGGATAAACAGACATTACCGACTTTCAGTTGACAAGATCTTCTACATGCTAGTCATTTACGGGTAGTCTTATTTTAAACTCGATATTTTGAAACGTAATAAAAGCAATTAATTACAAATCTGATCACCCTCTAATATGCCCATCACTATTTGATATGTGTATTACAAACGAACGTACAACTCTATTTTGAATTTTAATGAGATTTTTAGATTTGTATCGATCAATTTATAAGGCATTATAACACAGATAAAACTCAATTCATAATACATTCAGGGTTTGATTGATGAAACAGCTAAAGGTACCGTTCCTATCATACGTTCATGTTTATACCATTTCCTTATACATAAATTTCTTCTGTGTGTGTTCCTTAACTCCTTCGAAACGGCTGGACCGATTTTAATGAAATTTTGTGCGTGTATTTCAGTGAGCCCTGGGATGGTTTAGATTCACAACTGGACCCGCTAGGTGGTGCAGCCATCTGGATCCAGGAGTTTGTTTTTTCCGCCGCATCCAATTTTGTAATCTAAACCATCCCGGCACCCACTCAAACACACAGACAAAATTTCATCAAGGTCTCCAGCCAGTCTAGTCGTTTTGTAGGACTTCAGGCAAAGAGAAGAAATATTTATATATATTATTTATTGGATATAAGTTCGTTTAGAACAACGGCTATCACTCACTGTTACTCAATTTTGTTACATAAATGTGTCAGTTTTGCTGTGTCTTTTGTAGTCAACAGAAATCAAAACAGGCCCGATTCGACCGCTACAGATCTTAAACCTATCCAATCATGTAACATAAATAAATGTTGTAATTATTGCAAATCTACAAGTAGGAAATAGTTATGCGATATGTAAGTACTAATTGTATACAAGTGTATACTACTAATTTATCTATATCAGGGGTGATCAACCCGCGGCCCACGGGTCGCATGCGGTCCGAATATGTACATATTTTGTGCGGCCCGCGGAGGGTTTTACGCACGGATTTTTAGCAATAAAAAATATTTTATAAAACACACGAGCGATAATTGAAATATACCGTATCCAGGTTAAAGTCTATCTATATTTGTCTACTACAACATCTTAAT
>DWTW01000035.1:0-24704 GCA_018246275.1 Papilio slateri
TTGGTATGTTTTGTATTTCTTTCTAATTCTTTTATTTAAAAAGAATGCAATTAATTTTTCTGTTTTCAAATTTTCATGGTCTGTTTCATAAAAAAAATAATTTTAGCATCAATTGACCGCTTATTAAACATATAATTTATCTCTTAAGATTGAACAAAGAAACTAAATGTTTTCAATTACATTAATTTCTTCTAATTAAATTTCTTTGAGTTAAATATACGGTACTCGTAACAATGAATGAGACCACGTGCGGACATGGTTCATTGTCAATCGAGCGTTCATTGTCAATTTGTGACTCACGGTGTTTTATTGGCACCAATTATTGAAAGAATAACCGGTTACAGCGAAGTTATAAAAAAAATGAAATTTATGATGTTTACCATATTAAAGAAAAAGTAGTAGCTTAAATTAGCTCACTTTTTACAGTTTCCAAGGAATAGGAATATCTTTTATCTATTGATTATTTTAGTGTCGTCCGTTTTCGTTATGAAAAGGGTGTCACAATTTTTCTTATACATACAATATAGAATTATAGTACATATATTTTTGACATATTCTAAAAATAATATCTATTAAAATTAGTATTCTATGAATGTCACATTAAAATGTTTAAAATGAATATAAAATAACAATTCCAGAATATTATTATAAAAGGATCACCCAAATTTCTGTGTCATTTTTAACAAAGCATATCACGTTCAAATCTTCAAATAAGTTTAGTCCCGTCCTAACCGCTAAGACAATAAAAATCTGGCGCCAACTCGTCACAGCTTATGGCACGTTCACCGTAACGACGTTCAAATTATCACTACGTGACAATTCACGGACCCCTTTTGTTTTTTTTTTGGAACTAAAAGTAAGAGTTCCGAAGTCTATTCCATATCGTCGCGTATTCGGAAGCTTGATTGCTGGCATGAATTGAATAACAATGAGATGGGGTTTCGTTATGAATGAAAAAGCAGCTTCGAAGCTTTAAAACATATGAATGAAATAGAAAAAAAAATATATCTTTTATAAATGAAGAATATGAATAACAGGTAATACAATAATAAGTTCTAACATATATGTTTCGGAAGAAAGAGCAATCAAAGATTTTAGAACATGTGGCGTCAACATCGAGCACTCAGAAGCCCATACACCGATATTTTAATAGTAGGCGTTCGACTTCACCTACTAGTATTAGGTTGCCACCAGAGAAACAGTACTTCTGATAATAGAATGGTTGTGATGTCCACCTATCAATTTTATGGCAAATCGAATCGGCTTTCCAAACAACTAATACCAAGGACCGTTTTTAATGTTTTGTACGATAAAATATCGTACCATGGTCGTTATTGAATATCCTATGGTCAAAACGGTTTACCAAACTAAGCCTAACGGTCGTATACTGTTTCCGACACCATTTTTTTAATGGAAAAATTGTATTTTAATTTTTCTTATCTTACTGTCTAACCACTCCGGCTTCGATTCATTCTGGATTCTTCGGTAGATTCACATTCTTACTAAGAATCTCAATACCATTTGTTCTATACATTCTTTTTATAAAAGAATGGGGCAAATGAGCAGGGGGAACAGCAATGTGATCATCGTCGCCCATGGTCATCTGCAACACCAGAGGAACTGCGGATGCGTTGCCGGCCTTTGCATACATATTCCAATAAGATTTTAAATATAATAGTAATAAAAAAGTCCAGCAGTGAACTATCGGCTAAAAGGAGGAGGAGGAGGAGTAATAGGAAATGTTATAAGGCTAGATATTATTTCACATTTATCAAAGGTTTTGTTTCATTAAAGATTTAAAATAACTTTTTTCAAAAAATTGTTAGTTTATCGTAGTACACTAATTTAAATTATAGTCATAGGCAGACGATTAGATTAACAGCGAGCTCGCTTCGTCTAGATTCGTAAAAAATGTTTTATTACAACATAAAAGTGTCAAAATTATTATTTTTTGTATTGTCATACGACCAGCGTGAGCAATAATTAATTGAACCCAATTGCGTGAACGTGGTATCTTTATTACGACCTTGTCACCTCAATGGCACATGCATCGTCCGGTTATCATTTTATAGTATTTTGTTAGGTTTGATGTTTTGTGGTGATCATTCGAGAAACATCCAAACAGCGAATTTAAGGTATACAAGATATTAACAAAATCCCGCCGGTCATATTTTTTCTTGTATAGAAATTAATAAGACTCAATAAAGTCAATAGACCTAGTATTTGATCCAATAAGTCATAATTTTTTCGTCTCGGTCGTTGACCGTAACCAATACTTAAAAGACAGTACACTGATCGCTGGATATAGATGGTAATTGTCATACATTCGAATACGACATTTTATCGATTAACTAAACATATCCATTATCAATTGTAATTACGTATTTTAAATTAACGAGAATAGTTCCCAAATCAATTTTAAAAAGTTATTTTTGAGCATCTCATATAAATAATGAGAGTCGCTACAAACTCTAATAAACTTATCTCTCATATTAATTAGAATCGTATAAGATTTGTCATTCAATTTTAATTAAGAGTTAAATTAATGAGAGATGATAGGAAGGAGAAATTCTAATAACATATTAGTAGCACTTCTGTGTCATACTAAAACGATTGATTTAACATGGGTAACTTAACCATCACTTTCTTTTCGTAAGGCTTTCGACATTTTTATATAACGATACATCAAACGGCTCTTAGGGTCCAAATCTGTGCGTCAATAGAACGTTTTTGAACTATTCATATGCCTACGAACGTTTGCGAAATATCTATGAGTATCTAACTAGCACCTCGTGCTGTGATTGGAGGAGCGCATAGGTAAGGAAAGGCGAAAGAACCGCCAATAGGAGGTTATCGCGTAACAATAAGCACGGTTAGTTAGGCCTCTAAGAGACCACGCTTAGCAATAGCTTTTAATTTTGCTTTACGATGCGAGCTTGTGTTAGAATCTCGGCATACTTTCACTTACGCATTCATTATTATTAAAACCGGTTAGCCGAAAACCAACCTTATTATTGTAGTTTTACGGCTGTTAATGAAATCGGCCGTTGTGTTGCGGAAATTTATTATTTATGTGGCGTATCGGTACGATTTACATAAGATTAGGTTATTTTATATGTGCTCAGTCACATATAAACTTATTTAATATACCTTACATTACAATTATAAAGAATGTGAACATACGACTATATACATACGACTGTTTTTAATTACAAATGCTAGAACATCCACCTTGAGGTTAGGTTAGGTTAGATTTTTCAAATTAGCTCTGGAAAAAGTCCGCATAAAATTAATTGTTTAATTTATTTCATCCTATTGTTGTTATATGGTATAAAGCTCATAAATTATAAGCTTCTTACAACGAGTTAGTAGAATTAATTAATACAAATCTACTCTATGTCTCTTAACCATCAGTTGAACGACCCGCTCATCTCGTGACTTTATAAAAAAGGTTTAGTGGTCTATGTTTATTCATGACATCATTCGAATTCCTTTAGTTATTTTAAACCATTCTAATAAGAAACCATTTGGAAACTGCAAGAACATTTATGTTTGTTATTTTACCAACCTGGAAATACTAAATAACGAATACATTGTAAGCGATACAGTGTAAGAACTTGTGTAAAATAAGAATTTGACAAATGCTGAGCAATGTTGCGAACACTTAAGTAATTGAGGATTTACACAAAATATCTAAACTTAAATTGTACACATGTTTAAAGAGAAATGCCTTAAATTATATTCTTGACGTATAATTGAACCTCGCACGTGGTTGTCGGAATTATTATAAGCCGTCGAGAATTTCGGTCCCCAATTAGACTTACACCTTAAATATGGATAATTGTCCCCCTACCCACTAATTTAAGACTTCCCGCCGCAAATCGGTTATCGAGTTACATACATATAAGAAATCAATTTGAGAGCGCTCTGACAGTAATGACGATCTTGTATAGAAGTTAATTATCACTTAATTGGTATGTCTGGTTGAGTTGATTTTTGAGTGTAAATCCCTCGGATATAAAGTAACATTGTTGAGGTCAACTCTGAAGAACAGATTTTATTTTATTTAAAAAAGTCTGTTCGATATTTGGTATATAATAAATTATATACAGATAGATCTTGGCCAAAATTGTCTTGTGGCAAACCGAATACATTTCATAACCGTCGATATTAGTAGGTAGGTAGTGTAATTGCATTTCTTTTAAAATTAATTACGACCCTTTATATAATCCATTCACTTTAGTATTTAGTTTTTATTGAGTAGGGAGAGAAATTTGAGAAAATATTTTTTCGAAAGGTAAAATCGCTACAATAGTGACACCTATCGGGTACAAAGTTATCCTATTGTTCTAATTGGAACTAAAACTCCATTGAAATCTGTTGAGCTGGTTTGAAAAATAGCATGTACGGATATCTGTGTTTTTTATGTATATATTAAGATATCTAGTAAATTCATCAACCACATGAAACTATGGGTCTCTGTATCAGCCATCTTACACAGAAAAATATCACTGATTATACAAACCGATACTTACATGCAGTAAAGTTTATTGATGAGACTGAGAAGTTTTAATCGTGTTTGTATTTATTGAATACAAGAAATAACATTATTAATATCTAACTGGTTATGTGTGATCATAGAATTTGTTAAACTATTAAATAGCAAACAAATTATAACTAAACAAATATAATATAAAAAAAAAACGGTCAATTGATGAATAGCCATTAGTTTGATAAATGAAATATTCACTTATTCGATAGCAAAATGGAAAAATAAAGATGGCAACACTGTATCTCGCGAACTCCTCGCAAAGGGAATAAACAAGATTCATCGCTTTGCTCACAACACTGAGCATCTACGTGCTGTACGGTTCCCGAGATATTTATTGTAATGTGCGACATTATCGTAAACAAATATAGATATGCGATGTGGTAATAACTTTAGGTACAACGACATTAAGGCTTGGAACAAGTACCTTTTGTTATTGAATATAATTACGAATACTTAATAATAAAGGGTATTAGTTATACGAAATTCTTAAACGACACTCTTATTTATATTCTATTTGCCAAATCCCTTTCTATTTGTAACCGACTTCAGAAAAGGATGAGGTTCTTAATGCGCTTGTTTGTTTTTTCATGTTTGTTACCTCAGAAATTCGACATTTATGAAACGATTTTGAAAATTCTTTTTCCAATCGATAGTTTTTGTTTCCAGATTAGCCTCATTTAAATTTTATCCCGATCCGATAGCTCCAGAGTTATTCCGGATTCTTGTTAATCAAATTCGGTTTTTTATGGTTTACGGCGTTTAATTTATCAAAATACAATAATGCAAATTAGATGCCTGTCGATATCACTTTAACTAGGACTAATGACAGTATCAATATCAGTATGCTTTGACGTTATTTATTATTACAAAACCACCAGTTGCCTACGATTTTGTCCGCATCGATTTACTTCTGAGAACTAACATATAAATGTTCACGTCAAAAGATCAGCAAAAGCACATACGATGTTTTATATAAATATTCAACCCTTGTTTCGCCAATGCCGGAGCTATATTGTACAAATCGCGAGTATTCTTATACTTCGTATATGGTTTCCATATAAAATAAACTTTTGATATTAACATGTATTATTTTACCCTTACCGTCGCCCAGAGTTTGAATTTCTAAATTTCCTCTGTTTGTGCTCGTCTTCATTATAAAAGGAGGCCGTGTGTCAAATTACACGTTCATCGGTCGAGCTGTTTTGGTTGTATGCTGATATTTCAATCAGGTTGCTCTTTTAAAACATGTATTATATAAACGTGAATCACGTTCTATGTATAACTATTTACATAATAAATATGTATGAATAAATGTATCTGTTTTTTTTATTTAAGAGGCTTTACAAAAATTTGCCACATGCAATTTATTTTTTTGTATTTTCACAGTCCTATTTCAGGCTTGATATTTCCATTTTTTGTGTATATTTAAGATACATCTTTCTATCTGTGTATTGAAGGTAAAATTGTTTCCAAACTACCACGCTAAACGCTCGGGGCGTGCCTAAAACGATAATCGCCGTTGAGCCCACTCGGAGGCAGCAGTCGCGTGGTTGCCAGCTATTAAGAACTTCTGTTCTGCTACTATTCGAATAGATAGCTAATAAATAACACGAATTATACAGTGTGGTAAGCGAGCGTGTGATATATCGTGGTACTGCCCCAGCATCGCAGCGTCGCTCGATGTCAGCAGATGCAGAAATTATACCCGAGCCGAGATGATTGTGCTGAACGTTACTAATGCCCGTAAACAAATGTGCGAGTCTTTTATTTCGTAAATGATAGGCCGGCGGACGCCTATGCGAGTTATTGCCGAGATCTTCGCTTTATTTAAACTCTCGACGACTCGACGTTTGTCCCGATGACAATCAGAATCCGTCTGCGTCTCTGTATGCAGTCATATCATTAATAAAGCTTGTATCCTCGGTAAAAGCGAAAAATCTTTTAATGTTAACGTTGTGTTGGTAAAATTTATTAAAGTTTACATTAAATAATTATTTTTTTCTTTTGATACGATGTTAATAATGACTTTTAAAATTGACTCATTGGCGGCCGTATCGAATGGTAATGCGTAATTGATACGGCCACTATTTTTTTAAGTCATTGAGTGACAGGATAATTACGACGGTCTACTGAAAATACCGAAGACTGAATAATCAATTCTGGCTCCATTAAGAATGGCGTAATGTAATAAAATAATTCTTCGACTTCTTTATTTTGATATTCATTTAATATAAGACTGCGATTTCAATCAATTACTCAAGTCAATTCTGAGATTTTGAAGAATCTCACTACATTATACGTAATAATATAGATTTTTTTTGTAATTAATAAACTAGCGAGGTGGTTAAAAGATGGATAGTTTAGCAAGAGCATGTTCACTCTTCTCATGACCACCTCATAGTTGGATGGAATCACTGACGCTGGCAACTTGTTCCAATCCTTTGCCGTACGCACGATGAACAAAGATTCGAAGGGATAAATAATACATAGGTAATAGGTACATCTGAAATTTATGTTTTAAAAACAGATTCCAACTTATTACTAAATGATTTCTCATATTTACGAAAATGTAAAACATATAATTTTTTTATTATATATTTATGCGATCTACACGGAATGACATCGAACCTAATAAACGAAAGTCAATTATGAAAATATGACAATGACCATAAATAATAGAGACCTGTATAGAACACAGACGAGTCAATGAAAACAATTTAAAATCAAACGCTTTAATATTCATAGAATTAGTTTTATTGAATACGAATATTACTTTAATTATGATTTGACAATCAAAACTCCGCCACCTCCAGCCATTTCGCTTCGATTGCTAATTGGTTATCTGATTCGCTACTGCTCAAATCGATTAAGTTAATCACTTTCTCGGAATGGAGAAGTGTTAAAATCGATTTGAATAATACTCAACGGAATATTTCTTTCGATGATTTTGATTGCATATTTACATAATAAAAAAAACTATCCAACTTAATTTCCTCGTAATTTGAAACAATTACTTTTGATTTGATTAATATGAAATCGTTAATAAATTGGTCGTAAACCAATTATTCTTATTAAAACGAGAGTTTTAAATATTTACAATCGTTAAGAAACATAAAAGTATAAACAATATGGATTATTTTTGTTACTTTTAGCTTTTACAGATAATTTATATGCGCGTAAATAACTTTTTTGAGTTATTTTTTTATCATCGCATTTTCTTGTGGTAATAAACAACAAAATAAATCATTGAAGCACGGACAGTTGACAGTTGTCTACAACTCCTGTGACTAATAGCGTATCAAAGGTATACCTTTGACACCCCTATTAAGTGTATATTTAAGTTTGAGCTTATTTTATGTTTTATAACATTTCATTAATTTTTTAAATGGAAATTGTAACGAATATTTTATGAGTTTTGTTTAATGTCGATCTAATTTCAGTTTCATTTTTCTATGAATAAAACTAAAATAACGAAATATGTGTATATACGTGTCGGGCCGCTTCGTCTGTAGACGTAGACCTGAGGCCTGATTGCTGACGTTACAAAGCCATTATTAGTTTATTGGAAATCATGTAAGAGAAAATATCGTGAACTTCGCGATTAAGACGGCAACATGTTCACATTTAGTTTATGTGCGAACTGATAAAAATTAAATCCTTCAATAAAAGTGTTTCAGACGAAAAAGGTACGTACGTACATTAATTAACTAAATCGAGATTTCGTTAATCAGAATATCGGTTTGCATTAATTGTTTTTTAGTTAGTTATTTATTTAATTCCATCACTCAGTGACACATTTTGTCACTGAGTGATGAAATTAAAACTTATGATATGTTTGATTATGGGATATGTTGTAACTAAAATGGAAAAGATGTTTCGCTAATTTGGACACGTTTCATGGACAAAGAAAATGAAAACCGGTGAGTTTTGTAGCGACATTTATGCAAGTTCCATCTACACTATCTTACTGGTTGGCATTCCACAACTACACGTTCTTCGGACATCTTCCACCCCTGCGCATTTGTCTTGTTAAATGAACAGACGACATGAGCATTTTCATATCGATTCGGAAAATGATCACTAAAAGGACTTAAGTCTTTCTCAAAATTCGCCGAATTATATGTATTGTGTTTGGGTACGGTCGATCACTAAACTACAAGTTACTGTTGAATTCCCCCTTATCAGAAATTTAAAGAAAAACATAAGATGAAGCAGCAATTTCCGTCCCGATGGTGTATACTAGGTATATTGAAGAGCACGATATAAAACGTACGAAATTTTTCATTATAAAACTTAAATATCTAGCGAAAAACAAAAAAACTTATTTCTGACTACTGAATATAGAAAGAAATGTTCATAATGGAAAAAAAAAACTTTTCTTAAAAATAATGCCATCTGCAGGCAGTATCGAGAAACGTATCAGTGGGGTGCAACGTTGTATCGATTTTAGTTCCGTCGCTTAGGGGTTGAAAATAGATGGCGACTGTGTGCTGTTCTAAGGGTTGAAACTAAATATTTTCAATTTACGCGTTGGCAATGATATATACGTATACGATAAGTATATAATAATAATTTAAAATGTGACAATATTACATTTTTTTCACATGTGCTATAAATGGATACAGCGAGCTTGTCTTGTTTAATAGGTTTGTTGTCGTGTTTCATAATAACCGTGAGTTCACACTGCTGAAAACATCACATAAAACATGTTGTCATCTCCCTCTTTCTCTATAAAAAAACAGAGATAACACAATATGTTTTATAAGAATGTTTTCGGCAGTATAAGCTCACGGTTAGAGTACTTTGTTATGTTTCTTAATTGATGACAGAAGCGTTGTCACCTAATGTTAATTAGTCATAGACGTTTTGACAATTTAATCACCACTTTCAATTTCTAATCCCACCGTAAAAGTTTCCTTTCAATATTGCCCGATACGCAACAATCAAGGAGTAATTACATGCAACGATGATTTTAAAATGTTTCGATGTTTTCCAAAAACAAAACAAGGTATTGATGTACATGACATCAATACCTTGTTTTGTATGTATATTTGTGTCCATATATTCATCTATGATAAATAAATAAATATGCGCTCACGCCCGAACCCAGAAGGGTAGTCAGAGATCACGGACTTCCTTTTGGCGCGATCCTGGTACACCTCTCTCGCTTCATCTACAACCATACATCTACGCGTACATGCTCGTCGGTAACGAGTACTTCTTATATCGTCTTTCCTTAGTATGTCACTAATCTCATCGATATAAGTTCTTCTGGGACGTCCCCTGTCAACACTGCCACTCACTTTTGTAACTTAAATTTGTCTTATCACTCTCTCATCATTCATACTTTCAAGATGCCCGAACCACCGAAGCATACCTTTCTCAATTCTAGTCACAACATCCAGTTTTAAGCAGCTTTTCCCTTATAACGCTATTTTTAAAACCGCAATCAGAGTCACGCCCAACATACTTCCTAAGGATCGCATCTATGATGTAAGTATTTATATTTATATTTTCTTATTTTTTTTTAATAATATTTGTGTTATTTCATAAGATATCCTTTACATCTAGTGCACTACACTTTTTGTATTTTTTTCTTTTATACTTGGTCGACTGGTACAAAATGCCTCTAAGTATTAAGTCTGCCATTTGTACTTGTTTTGTTCAATGAAGTTACATAAATAAATAAATAACAGTCCAAATCGCATGATTTTCTTAATGATTGCAACTGGATTGAAAATTAGATATTTATTCAAAATACGTCAATTTTTTCTACTTTCAATTGTAACAAAGAAGAGTAAAAAAATAATATTTAAATTTGATGTAGTTGGTAACCATTTTCTTAAAATGCATTAAACGAAAGCAGATAACATGTGTCTAATGCGTGGTGATGGTAACAATTCGATCAATTCGATAAAGAGGAAGGGATTACTACCGGAAATGTTATTATAAACTAGCTTTCTTAAACCTAGTCGAGATAAATACTACCTGTTATGTTATAACATAATGTACTAAGAAGGCAAAGTCTAATTTCGGTACGTTATAAACATTCGAATCTCAGATAAATACGCATTTTGCATAATCATCTTAACTTATTAGTAAACAGATGTAAAGTTTCGTCAAATAAATATGAAACCCAACTGCAAATTCTCACTCGATCCATAAAAATGCCTATAACGGATACCGAACGACGATAACGTAACGTCAACCGTCCCTTAATAAGTTGCTAATGAGCTATTTCGTTAGGAATATTCATGGAATTAACTTTCGTGATTCGGTTATGTTTAGTAATTTAGAGAAGTAGCACAGCATCGATACATTGAGAAGTGTGCCGCGCGCGCGTCTGGCACACCTGCGCCCGACCTGCCATCGGTCGCGCCACCGACCGCGCCACCGGCCGTAGCGCCGCACGGGGCGCGACGATTATATTTAGCGGAGCAGCACATGCAAATAAAAATACCAGTTCCGACACCAGCTCTTACCCACTCAAAGCGCAATCGATAAGTAATCAAATTAATTATTCTACGAATACGAATCTAAATACAAAATTACATAGGCGTCTTATCAAACCGTACAGCATCTACTTAATCCGATAATCCAACACTTTAATTACTCCGCAAATAAAAATACGTCGCTCGATGCCTAGGTTAGGTGATGCGCCGCACGCACCTGCCCTAAGGCGCAAGGCTCGCATTAGTCGCTGTGGCGGCCTGTGCTTAATATAGGCTCGGAATCGGTTGATTATGATAGAACCGATTGCGACACCCATCGCCAGCGATACCTAATGTGTACTATTATTTATAAAGCATCGGAATTACAGTCTTATAAAGATGGAACTATCAAAAATTACCTTATAAAATTTAACTTATCAAAAATTAAAATCTGAAAAACTTTAAGCTCTGTTTAAGTTTTTCAGTTGAAAACTGTGCAGACCAAGTTACGATAACAAATCACTAATAACGCAATATCATCGCCAATCCGTTTACAGCATCTATTCGGTCTAACGACTTAAATAGACGAAGCGGGCAGATCTCGTCCTCCGTACAAGGTAATGGACGGGATAATTATGCGCAACGACGTGCAACAATAGCGGCGCGAGCTGCGCAGTTCTATGGCATAATAAGCGCCGGCGTATTTTGATCGGCGCGCAACTAGTAGCGGAGCGGTGGAAGCGCGCGGGGCGGGGCGCGGCGGATGCGAGTGCGTGCGCGCGCGCCGGGCACGCGCCCCACCGCTGCCTGCCCGCGCCGCGCTACTTAGTGCCGGGGGTGCGCGCCACCTCCGCCAATCCACCGGCAACCTCCGCGGCGCGCACACGTGCGACTCACTCGACCCACTCCCGACAGGTTGTTCGCGCGATGCCGATGGCGGCGATTCACGCTTATCAAAATCTCGGTGTCAATCAGAAGCTTACGCAACTGCAGACACCTGCACCCAGAAGACTCGCGCCGGCGCCGATCGACGGGTCACGCTGCAAGAAGAAGTCTTACGTCCACCAGCCGTATCCCACCCAACCAGCATCGGTCGCCCGAAGAAACGCACGAGAAAGGAATAGAGTGAAGCAAGTTAATAACGGATTTGCGGCGTTACGGCAGCATATCCCGACTGCAGTGTCGGCGGCTCTGTCCGGCGGAAGGGGATCTTCGCGAAAGCTCAGCAAAGTCGATACTTTGAGACTAGCCGTAGAATACATCAAGAGCTTAAAAAGATTGTTAGAAGAAAACGAGGAAGGATGCTCAGAGAGTCAGATTGGAGTAGGCATGTCTTCAAATGGACCTCAAACACCACCATCTTCCGAAGAATCTCATTCGCCAGCCCCCTCGTTATCGGACGGCTCTGTCGAGCCGAACTGTCACGACGCTTACGATTCATACGAACCCATGAGTCCAGAAGATGAAGAACTTCTTGATGTCATATCGTGGTGGCAGCAACAATGATATTAGGTGAGTTATCAAATTAATTAACACGATTTTCTACAATGAAAATCAAAATCCACTATAAGTAACAATCATATAAAATGGTAACTATTTTGTATAAGAAAACCTTGAAGATTGTTGATATAAGCTTCGAAATTGATAGTACCCTAAATTCTTATCACATTTGTTTACACTTAGGTCGCGTCTTTGTTGACACACCGGTATTTTCGTCTTTGAAAATTATTATTTGTCAAGGTGATGATTTTTAACTTCATTGATATGTATAAAATACATTAAATACGGACAAGAAAGGTCAGGTACAAAGCTTTTGTGTAATATAGTTTAGTCACGGTTACCTACCGGGTCAGGTCTACGCTTTTATATTGCACAATTTCAATAGCGACTCGGGTCTTCAAAATTCTGAGCCGAAATGCAAACACATATACTATTATAAATGCGCATTGAACCGTCGCATAGACTTTATCTGCCCATTGTTGAATTGCATTGGCACAAAAGCTCATCTTTGACAAAGGGGGATCTTAAAACATGTCGCCATTTAAAAAAAAAACGGACAAAAAGCTAGGTAGATATCTTTTATTCGTTAAATTTTAATAGTGTAATAAAAACTAATGCCTAAATGTTAGATAGGACCCGCATTTTGCTCTCTTATTCCAACAACCGAACTGCAATTATTTCTAACAATCTTGTGGCTCGCCTCGCATGTAATGAAAGAAATTGCACATAAAAAGTTGCGTATTCTAATAACAAGTGGTCATATGAGATTGCTCTGATTCGACTCGAGTGGAAACAGGTTTTGTGCAATTTCGTCCTTTCATTGATGCTTTAAATCGCAACGGCGCATCCGGTCAGCCAGAGCCGTCGACACTACGTGCCATATGGTAGTCGCTCGATTGGGAAAAACGAGTTACCGTGTCTAAAAACACGAAATCGGAACTCGCAAAAAGTAAACCCCTCCTATCTATTAAATTATTGTACCGGAAGATGAAATCTTAAGAGGAAATAGAGGGGCGGTGAGCAAAGCACACGTGTTACAATATTTGCTAAGCTTTGAACAGACGCTTGTTGACTTACGTGTTTTTATAGGAGAATCGTAGCAACTAATTTCTTATTACCTGTCATAGATGTTTAGGATTTTAATTTATCGAATGTCTTTTCTTTTTTATTTATTAATTTGTTTTTTTTTCTCTCTCATAGATGCCGTGGCATACGGAGATCAAAGTGCGACCAGTAAGCGGCTTCTTGATTGTGAAAAAACGAGTATTCGCTTCAAGTAGAACCCGAGCGATGGAGCGCGAGGGCCTCGGAGAGAACCTCTAATTAACCGCAATCAGTATATTCCTAATGAGAGGGGATAATGGTGGATTACAACGACCACATCGACGCATTCCGCCGAGCGACCGAACATGACCGAACCGTGCTTGTGTTTCATACATCGATGGAATAGCATTACCAAGACTGAGATGATCATTTATTGTTCTGCATAAGCATTTAACAGTACTGTAAGAGTCAAACCCTCGCTGTGCCTTATTATGTGTTGTCCTGTGTTGCCTTACTTAAACTTACTTCCAATAGCAATTAATTTAGTATAAAATTTATTTTGTAAGCGTTTTCTAGTCACTAGTCTAAGAATTTAAATATTGTTTCGGTCACTGCTGATAAAAGAAAGACACACTTTCATAATATAGCCAGAAATAGTGTATAGCTATTCAGTGAAAGGCATTTTTCTCCTGCAATGTTTTTGTAAATAGTCTGAATGTGTTGAGGCAAAGACTTGTATATATTTATTAGTACCCTAAGAAAGATTCCTAATAATTTAAGATGTTTATATGATAGTGTTTTAAAACAGAAATATACACCACCAATTATTTGATTATGCTATCTCTGTGAATAAACGAATGTTATATTTATAACTTCTTTAATTTTTTTGAACCTATTACTGCTTTAAAAATTAAGGAACTGAACGACGGTAATTAAAGATAAGAATTATGAGAAAAAAGCTGTCACGAACGATCTTTACCTCTTTTCATTCTATCGTGGTGAACAGAGGTACTGAACATATGCACGTAAACTCGTTAGTCTTCTCTACGTGCATACCTACATTGGACAATAATCTATTAAAACTAGTTATTAGACTATTCTATTGACGTAGTAGCTTAGTCAATAATTATTTTATGGTTCATGAACACATTAAAATAAGTTATCGGAATACACCGTAGGTATTCGCTCTGTGTCTGAAGTCTTCATTTATAAAGACGGAATATTAAGCAATTTTTTTTTGTATAACAAAGAAGTAAACCTTTCTTAAACAACGTAGGTACCTATTCATCGATATAACAAGAGTTAAGCCTGTCGTTTTGTTTTAATAAAACAGAGCGAAACATTTAAGAAATGATTTTTTGAGTGATACGGAAAAGCAATACTTTAAGTCTTTTGGTATCGAAACTTCGATTCGCGATAGTTTTGGATTTGAATCACAGTAATTACCTGTCACTGCCTCTCCAATCGTAATTGATGATAAAATAAAGGCCCTACACCATAAAGAAACTTGATCCTCAACCTGAAATAAATTTCCAAGCACGATTTGAAACTGATTTATATTTTAATATTTCATTGAAATATGAATCAATGTAGTTCATCATGTCACGCCATTAAATGACTCGTGCGAAATGACTTAAAGTATTAAGTGTGTCGCTGTATTTTTAATTATTTTCAATCATGTGAAGGCAAGAACTAAAGTTTTATTCCTACCACCATAAATGAAATTTATATATGCAGTATTATAGCAAAGTCAAAAAAAAATGTATACTTCTCCTCACACGTTCTTAGAACCTATTAATATTACTTGCTTTTTTACATGCTCGCATACACGTTGATGTACTACCCTTTGCATCCCCTTTACATTATTTATTTTATTTGTATCGTGCACTCGTCTTCAAGATTTTATAATAATAATTTAACAGTGTCTTATAAACCGCTATTTGAGTAAAAAAACTATAGTCTAACAGAAACAAAACCATTCTGAAACACGTGCCTGATATCGTATTACTTTGCCAAAGAAATATAATAACATATGCGAACTCAAAATGGGGATCCTAAACAAGTCTGTGGGACGTTTAATTTAAGAAAAAGACAATCCGTGTTGCGACGCGATCACGTCGCGAATGCCCGCCCATCGAAATCGGATTGCAATAGTAATTTTTGATAATGGAAGGGAAGCTTGCGCCATTATGGGTGGATATTTCCGTCGGTATTAATTGTTCGAAGTCGTCGTAGTCCCTGTACGAAACAAGAGAGACTAGATGCGACGGAAACGCGGCCGACACACCTGTGAATTCGCGAATAGTTTCGTCGTCCTCAGCATCCAACTCATTAAACGAAGTATTATACTTCGCTACAATGTGCATTGTTTTTTACACATCCGCTTAGTAGTTATGCATTTTCAATAAGCAGCCACTTCAGTCGATTTCTAAGGCAATTATTAAATATCTCAGGATAATTTAATACAATTCAACACAACTATTAATTGATACGAATCAATTATAGAATAAACTTGACAGTTGACAATAGAAATAAAAGATCGATATAGAATAAAAACAGGCTAGACTGTAGCCTTGACCGTGTAGTGGCTCTTACAATACTAAGCTAATATTTATACGCCGTTTATACAGAGGATATCCCCTGGTCAAATTGAATCCTACTAATCTTAGTGAAAGTGGATAGTAGTTGCGATTTGGGTCCTTACATATTTGTTGGTCTTTTATTTTATATAAGATTGAGACAACCGAAAAAAGGAGGAGAAAGAGGACGTCAGGGCACTTTACTCATCAGTCGAAACACGACAATATTAATACATATAGATGTGCTGATGTCATATTATAGACACGCGCATCGCTTGCCTGGCACATTTGGGACGTAATGAAGTCGGTGAAAAGCTTGAGAGCGATAAAATGCTATCATTTCATGCTGATCACATGATTGCTATCGCGGCTTCTACCTGGAGAGTTATAAGATTCTTTGGAGAGACCAGTAAGACGTTGCTTATCCAATATACGAGTATATCTCGGTATGTATACAGTGTTATAAATATAAGTACTTCTGGGTACCTTTTAAGATACAAAACACTGGAACGAGTTTGCGACATTAGTAAATAGTATTTCAAAAAAGTCCAATCATTTCATCTTTAAGAGAAGATTAAATATGGTTATGTTAGACTAGTGCCATCTTCTGACCATATCGCCTTAACATGAGATGGGACTGTGGTCCTTCTTTACTGATGGCCCATTTCATTTTTGCAATGCATGCAAACAATGAATGTTGAAATAAATTTATTTAATTTAAATATTTTATATAAAATTAAGCTTTCTAAGCTTTAATAAGTTGGCTAACTTGATTCCAAGCAGAATAAATACTTATGTGCGCGCAAAATTCTTAAAAACATTCTCGAACTTTTCACATCACGTATGTAGATTTAAAAAAAATCTGAGATTTATTCTATTTATTTTTGAAATAATATAAAATCATGTGTGTGAGGTAATGAGGTCCGCGTGGCGCGGTGTCTGTCGGCGGCGCTCGTGCGCTCTCGGCTCGCTTCGTGCGCTCGGCGCGGCACGCGACGGTCGCGCGCGCTCGCCGCACGCCACAAGCCGCACGCCGCACGCCGCAGCTGCTCTTCGCTCGATTGTTTTATGCAAGGAAAAATCTTGCCATAAAATATTTTTTACGTGCACATAATGTTGGAAGAAGTATACTGTGCAATATGACAGTATTTGTATAATACGTCAGCTAATACATTTCAGCTGTTCAGCGTAGTTTCCATCCATATACACTATTTCTGTTTTTATTGTGTTGTAACAATGTAATGTCTGTATTAACTGACAGACATAAGAGGTACTTATCTAATATCCCCATCCCCATCAAAGACCAATCGTCAACCAAAAATACTATATATAAAAATAAATAATTAACCTAAAAATACAACTTTATATATAAAAGAAAATCGAAATCTACTTAATTACCTACTATTTAGTCTTCGCCTGCATTAAAATACTCTTTTAAAATACCTCTAGTATAGCACTAAATTGTTATATTGACTTCTCCAGCGAATTGTAACTTATTTACTAGAGTACTTGAAGCGTAAGAAACGCGAGGAGACCAATTCGAATGTTCACGGCGGCGGGGTTGCAGACTTGACGGCTGTTGTCCTTGACAAAGAGTGTACAGTTGCCGCCAATAAGTGTTTGACCTAAATCCGTTCGCGTAACAAGCACACGCCCGAAGCTATTTTTGAATAACGACCGACTTCAAGTGGTCGCAAAGAGCCAAAAACTTATGAACCTTAATACTTTAAACGAGTGTCATAACGTTTGTACATTGTTTTATTTATAACAATTATATCACAATATGAAGAAGATATATAATAAGGCAAGATGATTTCAGCACGATCAAAGCACAAGAGAGAAGATAGAGAAGAAGGAATAGTATGAAACAAGTTAGTGGCACCATAAGTAGGCCGCCCGAAACGAACTCTTACTTACTCGAACGTCGCCGTTTTTGAAATATTTAAGACATTATCTTAAATATCAAATCGCATAACATACTTATAGTTTCTTACCAATATTTATGTATTAGATGTACAGGTGTCCGGAAATGACGTGTACACCGAAAGACCACAGATAAGGAATCTGTATAAATGAATGGCCGAAAAAATGATGTTTTATCCCAAGTTACACATCTCCAAAGTTACTTAGTTTGGGCGCTAAAGAGCTTATAAGATGATGAAATTTTTTACATTATTTTAACGTCATTTCCGGACGTCCTGTATAACAACGCAGATAAAATAAGTATACAAATACAGTCAGGCTCAATAGTAGATGTTGGGACTAGAATCGAGAAAGTTATGCTTCAGTGGTTCGGGCATGTTGTAAGGATGAATGCAATGGGAGTAAAAATTTCTATCTAGAAATTTATCGATCAAATTAATGTCATACTTAAAAAAGGCGATATAAGGAGTACCCGTAACGTACGACCATATATACGTAGATGTATGGATGTAGAAGAAGCTAGAGAGGTGTGCCAAGATAACGCCAAATGGAAATCCATAATTTCTGCCTATCTCTCTGGGTACGGACGTGACTCATATCTTTTATTATTTGTATAGTATTTATTTATTGTATAGTATACCTAAGCGTATATCTATATTTATTGAAATAAAAATACATCATAAAACGGCCCTACCTACACACACACTATATAACTATATAAAAGCGGACAACATTTTAGTCGTCTGTACTTATTGCACCATTTTTGGAGTATTTAATTAATCAGTCAGTTTCATAGTGTCATAAATTCTCAACCGCCTATAAAATTCATTAATTGCCCTTAATGAATTGGACTACGGTAGCAGGTAGGCCATACTAAAAATATTCCGAATAGCTTCGCCGAAAATTTCAAAAAATACGTAACAGTTATGCCATCGGAGGGTACGTCGTCACGTTGTGTTATTTAGATGACAGCGGCGTCTTAAACTTTTATTTTAATTGTGGGATCCAAATATGTGGCCTTCATACTGTAAATTATTTTTTTTTGTCGGACATGTTTTGTGGTATTTCGACCACTGACCCATATTTAAAGGTTTTGATGCTTTAATAATTTGGCACAACCATTATATGTATTTTTTTTAATATATTCTAGGTGTTTATGCTTTTTTTGATCCTATGGTAGTATCCATCAATATCACTTTCCTATTTATATCTCGTCTGGATAAGGTAACAAGTGCAAATTCTGGAAATTGGTTTTTAAAAAAGAGTTCTTGAAATCAGAAACAAGCGATCGAAAATATTCCCATATGAAAATTTTCCAACGGTGAGGTGAGACTAGTTAAACATTTTCATTTGGCAGATGTCAAA
This sequence comes from Papilio slateri, assembly GCA_018246275.1. Taxonomy (NCBI): domain Eukaryota; kingdom Metazoa; phylum Arthropoda; class Insecta; order Lepidoptera; family Papilionidae; genus Papilio; species Papilio slateri. Next base: position 19,395 of record DWTW01000035.1, read on the forward strand.
ACCTAGGTTATTTTTACTGTCTTTTTACAGGACAGAATTGAATGCAAGTGATTAAAACAGCTCATTTTTAATTTTATATCGATCGATCTCAAAATAGTATTTGCCGTAGTATGATATAAACAAATTATTAATAAATAAGTCAGTAGATTATTTTGTCTACAAAACGAACACTTTTTAATAATATTTATACGAGTATTTTATAATCGTTGACTTTGTGTTTTGTAATAATTTAGTTGTGTTACTTGAAGCAATTTATCAGTTTGCTAGTGTCGAACGTTATCGGCTCGAGTCAAAGGGAGGCAGCGGCGAGCTATTCAAATAATTAGGCCCGATACCGCCACCGGCTCCTCTGGAATTGAGCCGCATAAAAATTGTCGAGGGAACGGTCGCAACAAAAAGTGTACCAACGTGATATATCGAGCCTGCGCAGACACTACCATTTATACTCGACGGCCGCTCAGCTCCCTGCTTGCCTCGCGTATTGGCATGGTTCGATTTAAGTTATTTCTTAGTATATGAGTAATTTTTTGTATCATCGAAACTTAGTTTCCTTCCATTAGGATTCTAATTAATTTTACAAGCAAAAGTAAAAAAAAAAAACAAATAAAATATTGTTTAAAATTATTTATACATTTATCCTTTTTCACGTTTTATCAATTTCCATTAACGGTATGTCAGAAACGTATTCAGTCTTCCTTAGTATTTTCTTTTGATTTTAAATATTTAATATAGTAAAAAAGGTCGTAATTTATTCATAAAAGCAATGCATTAAGGATTAACTTTTAAGAATATGAATGATAATCCATTGTTTTTGGGTTTTTGGATTGCCATTGTCATTGGGTTGGGGAGTTTATCATATAATTTTAAAGTGTTCACGGAAAGTATTTGTTTAAAAGCCCAAAGTTATATGACGCTAATTCATATATGTAAGTGAGGACGATTATTAGCCCCATGTCAATCTTTGCAATGTGTGTGCATGTCAAATCTAAATGTCTTAAAGTAAGTATTATAAGTATTTCCAATAATTTTTTTTATAAATCCTGACGTATTCTTACAAAATTGGTAATTGTTAGTTCTTTGAAGTAATTTTATGTTACATAGAAAAACAAAATAAAGAACAAGTTTCCATATCGGTGCAACACCTCAACATAGTTGCCGGCACAAAAGCTTAATAATTGAAGATTTGTGTTTATCGAGTTCATTCACCTTGCCAGGTGTTGAGTGACAGTCAATATTGTTACTTATCAATAAACGGAAGAAATTACGTATCTATAGGCGATAACCGACGTATTGTGCCGTAACTGACCTCTCATAATACGGCCCATATTAAATTTAATTTTAATAACCAGCTTGATTTTATCAACAACGTCTTTCTATACAGCTGTCAAATCTATTGACTGTAATGATGATATCGAAAGTGATAATCCTAAAAGGAATTGAAATGTTAAAGCTATTTAAAGATACAAAAAATATAACCGGTCTATTTTAGTGGACATCGGAATTTCAATCATATTTGGTGCAACACTATAAAGTTTTCGTTGATATAGTCTTTGTGCGATGTGCTCAATAAGCAGTCTGTTTATTACTGTCTCTGTCTGCATCAACTGATAAAAGAGTCGTGAATGTTTTTCTTTTTAATACTTTAAAACAAAAAAATTACATTCTATTAGTTTTATATAACATGCCAGTCACTCTTCATCGAGACCAGGTACGAAACTACGATGTCGTTCAGAGCTTTCGCTCTAATGAAGTTACAATCAAAAAACTCTACCCCGGTGGTCCAATGTCACCAGTTACATAGATACTTCGTTATTATGTAGACAGCCACTACCTTAGAATAAAATTAATCGAAAGTTGTACTTGTATCTGAAGTCATTTTTTTCACTAATGTAATGCAGAATGGCAAACAAATTATAGTACACATGTTTATATATTTATTCTTACATGATTTTTCTACATATTCTGTTTACTATCCCATAGTCTACTATCCTATTCTCGCGAAACCTGTGCGGTTTTATTACTAATTTTGTAATTGTTATTTAATTTCTTAGTAATTTTAGTGAAGCAGGTAAACGTGCAAACGACTCATCAGCTGATTTTTAAAACTGTGATATTTACTACGTAATAAATCCTCGGCAGCAAAGTTATCCTCATTATACAGTATTGTATGAAGGATATGGAGACATGAAACTTAAAAAATAAAGGATCTCATTACAGGTATACGTAGCTCTGGATTCCGTTATAAGCGACCACGCGATCATAGTACTCTATAACTTTATGCAAGTACGTGTATATAATTACACTGTTAAACTGACAACGTTATAGTTATCGGTGATTTCTAGGAGCGGAACGACTGTTGATAAAAGTCTGAAGCAAGATCTAAATTAAATATCAATCACTAGTGATTCACCCCACCTGTCCTACCATGAACTCCTAGATACCTTTCGGCTCTTCTATCATTTACAAAGACACAAATTTAGTTACTCCTGAATCCAATATATACAAATACAAACATGTTGAGGTGAAACCGATTAAATTAATTAAACTTCACTACAATGTGTCTTGTTCGTTACCAAAAGTTATTCGAGAATCAAATTTGCGTGAAATAATCGTGTCATACACGCTTCTGTCTAATAACCAACAATTGGTATATACCTGGGTGGGTTATTCATGCTTCGGTGGTCATTAGCTCGACGTGAAATTTGCTAATAGCATCTCAATTTACCGAAAGCAGTATCGGACTGAAACTGTACTTAAGGGAATATTAAACGCTAACGTGTTGCTGGTAGGCGATCATTACGTACAGCACCGCCCCGAAGTCTGGCCGTTGCGATCAAATAATCGATTATAAAGGGGAATATACGGAATAAACGTTACTGCAGGCTTTTCCGCAATCATGCAACCACACTATACTAAAATGAAGCCCAAACTCAAACATCCATAAAGGTAAATACAATCCTTGTAATAAAAACATAGCCGCAATCATGATAGTGTTTTACAACCTTGAAAGTATGGGACCCTTATAATCTCTTAATGAATCGATTAATTGAACGCCAAAGTTAATCATCTGCGCTCAGATCTCGAGTAATAAACATATATTTCTAAACCAATTTATAAGTTTTAATTTCATAAAGGTAGCGCCTTGCCGTAAATATTTTTATTTTATCTATAAACGACTTCTGAGGATCTGTAATAAGATATATTTTGATGGAAATATTTTAAAATACGTGTTTTGTTTTCACAATTACCTATTGCCTTCTATTTTTAAACCGAAGATACTTTGACTAACGAGACAATCTTGTGTCTCATAGTGAATGGTTTAGTTTAGTAGGATTTTAAACATTTGAATACTTGGTATATCATAGTATTGTCACTGGAATCAAATCAATAACCATCAGATGAACGTCCTTCTAGTTTTATTGTTTTTCTATTGACGACAAGGTATGATTTTGAGAATAAAAAAATTATTTGAATTACGATTCAACGCTACAAAAAACATTACTATTGTCGGGAATTTCCAACCGCAAATTTTGTATTTGCATTATATTTAATTCGGAAATCATTGACATTTATCTATTTCTAAGTAACAGATCATCTCGGTATGATTGTGACCGCATCAATTTTCTTACCAATTTTCTGTTTCGTTGCTCGAAATGAGGTAAGGCACGAGTCGAAGTTACTGAACTGAGACAATACTTTTTAGATCATTCCCCTTTACAAGATAACCTTGATCATCAAATATCTGGAAAGGATAATTTCTATCGAAGGGTGAAAGGATAACTAATATTGTTTTTGATAGTATAAAAGGAATTGTCCTTTTACAGTAAAAAATAATAATGGATGTAGACCACTGGCGTTAGGTTACGTGTTAGCCTCTAAAGACAGGTACAGTGATTAGTAGGTGCAACAAAGTGAGTGGCTGCGTTGTTCCCGTGTTGAAGTGCGGAGCGGGATGCCGCTCTAAGTTTACGATCTCTTAACACGCAATCGACTTCTACACCGAGGGCGCCGCTAAAATTGTCTGTCATCTATAATAATCTTGTAGAAAATGCATTAAAGGCTTATATGTTTTTGCCATGTTTAAATAATCACACTAATAAATTATACGCCTATTTTAAATGTAGAGGTATTATTTATAATGTAATATTAGCGATTTTCTTTTATTCAGACACTACTTAGACCAGCAACGCGAAAGGCTATTATAATAAGGAAAAAAGTGTAGACAAGGTAATCATAAGAATTCTCGGATGTAAACAAAATGACAAAAACTCTGTGGCAGGTGTAATTTGCAATTTTTATTTATTTACATAAGGATAGTGTTAAAGACAAAAAAATGGATGACAATGATGACTTAATTATTGAACGGAGCATGACCAAAGATAATGATTATAATTGTCATTAAAATAATAGTGTCCGCTAGACGCAAGCCGTAGAAAATTAAGTGTAGAGAGCAATCAGTACCAGTAGATAATGGACGGTAGTCGCATAACGAATGAGTCAATTAGAACTAGAGATGTGGAGAGTTCACGGAACCAATTGTCGGTCGGCGGTACGAAGAGTTTAGGCCGCTCGTTCGCTTCGTATCGGACTCGTTGCCCGACTTGTTTGACAGCTAGTCACAGTTTTCTAGTATTCAGTCTACGCTTGATCTTGAAGTTGATGCATGATTATTTGGTAAGTTGATTTAAAAAAATATGTTTATCTACATTTTAATATTAAATTATCTGAACTGTATAATATTAAATTATTATAAAGTTAAGAAATATAATTTCAACAATCGCGTATTAATTTCTATTTGATTAGCATTTTTTTCTTAATTATTCAATTTATAGATTCTTTTATCATTCATTTATGTCAATGAATATTTAAATACAGTTACAAATATGAAGTATTCGTGATATTGCTCCAAGGAGGGTCGCAAAGAAAAAAGATGAAGCTTTAGTTAAGTCGGAGAATATTTTCAATCACCTCAACCGGTCCGACAACAAGTGTACGCCACGCTAAGTGAATGAAAACATTCCAAGTGGTGGTCCACAGATAGAAGCAGCTTCCATGATCGTTTTAATGACGGTGACGAATTGAATCTTCTACCGCACACTGCTATTGCTTTAATGGGTTTATTACTACACATATCGGCTAAAAAACTTGAATAGAGTACGCCTATTAAACTGTGTTATCGGACTTAAGTAATATTACTAACGTTTTATGGAAAGGAAGAAAAATAATTACAATAATTCCTCGGAGTTAACTTCCCTTTCGTTTTCTTGATAGTTAATCACCACCCACTAGTGCGAATGTTATCAAATTATT
>DWTW01000036.1:0-24630 GCA_018246275.1 Papilio slateri
CTTCTACTTCACGCCTGTCTTCTGTGAGGTCGTGGTATTTCACCGGTCGAGCCGGCCCATTCGTGCAACAGATGTTGATGTTGCGGGCTCTACCACTGTTGAATATTTTATGTACATATATAAAAGTAAAACAATCAGTTGTAATATAGTTCGAGCTACATTTTGCCGTTTATCTAAACACATTAACGCTAAGCGTGTTGATGAGTGAAGTACCTGGCATTTACGATTCGATAATTCCGTCTTCGTTCAACGGTCGCCACTCCGCGAAATGCAATACGACAGGGGTGAGCAACCTTTTCAAGCAAAGGGCCAAAAAAATAATAATTTTATATATGCTTCAAATTAGATATATGGATAAAATAGGTATCGATTAAATATGGGATTGAGTATAACGAAATTTATAAATTGCAGTACTAAGACATTGAATTCGAATAATTAAGATATTGTTGTAGACAAATATAGATAAAATTTAATCTGGATACGGTATATTTCAATTATCTCGTGTTATAAAGAATCTTGTTAGAAAAAAATCGTCGTGTTATAAGAAATTTTTTTTATTGCTAAAAATCCGTGTCGTAAAACCTTCCGCGGGCCGCACAAAATATGTATTCGGGCCGCATGCGACCCGTGGGCCGCGGGTTGCTCACCCCTGCTCTAATCCATTGAGCTGAAAACTGAAACATGATGCTATCCAACGAATATGTAGTAATGGCTTATAAGAAAACTTGTAACAAGATTTTGTTGGTGACATACCTGGAAGAAGTCATATTTGAGGAAGTCCCTAAGGGGCTTGTACGATGGCACCGTCCACCACGCATTGTGGTAGAGATTGAGCACCGTGAGCACCAGCACCAGCATGAGAGCAGACAGCTTCGTCCTGTAGCCCACCGTCACCAGTATCATGAGGATGCTGCCCAGCAGGTCCTGGATGATCTGGAAACAGGAAAAAATACATTACAATTTAACATCAGACACAAATGTGTAAGCAAAAAAATAAACAATAACGTGCTTGGAACTTAACAAGTTGGCTGATTCACAGGCACCGATTGTTATCATTCTAATTCAATTAAGTTAAATAAAAGCAAGTCCTGAGTTCTTTAACTTTAGTTCCACTAAATTTAGTGTAAAATGAAATCTCTCGCTACATATTATCTTTATAACATGGTAACGGCTGTCATAGAATATGCATACATAATTAATGGCATGGAAATTCAAACATCCCTGCGAATTATTTGCAAAGCGTTGTATATTATAATGTCAATTCATATTATTCCAGACCAATAAATACCTGGAGGTTATTTTTAGAAATATATTTTTTCCCGGCCCTTTTCCCACTTTATGTGAGCGGCAAGGTAAGACCATAGCCCATATTATGATAGGTTTTGACTATACTTTTTTTACAGCCGGTAGCCTTTTTTTAGATATATTATTATATATACAATTTATATTTAGATAACTAAGATAATTCTGCTATTAAGAAGTACTGAAGTGACTTGATGTGTCCCTCAGCTGGATAAAAAAAATTACCTGCAAAAAGGACACCTCGAACCTCAGCAGCGTGATGAACATGAACGCGAGCAGTATGCGGCCGGCCAGCTGCAGGTAGGTCTTGGGCTTGTTCTCGCCTAGGCTGGGCACGCCGGCGAACAGGCTACGCCCCTCCGCGCGCGCCTCCGCCAGCACCAATAGCAGGGCTCCGATCAGCGCCAGATTACGTAGCAAGAACTGCATGTCCCATAGTATACTATATGCGAATGTCTGTAAAAAAAATGGATTGATAAGTAGGCTCAAAGTAGGCCCGCATTTTTTCATTCAACATGTCCCATCTCATGCGGCGCACTTCATCCAACTGTGTCTGCAAAGAGTTTTGACCAACATCTTAAGAATCTCTCGATAAACAGTTGGAAGAAGGGTCACTAACAAAAGGCGGTAATTTTGGAGACTGCCGAATTGTGAGGAGGTTCCTCTCTCTGTGACCTTGATCACTAGTTGCTCGAGTCATAGGACTCCGCAGCCGGTGGAACACTATTTTTATACAATATGTCTTAGATTTTCCGTTTTTTTTTTGTAGTTTTTTAAAATATATATAACAGTGCAACAACCACATCTTTTGCACGAATGGGCCGGCTCGACCGGTGAAATACCACGACCCCACAGAAGACAGGCGTCAAGTAGAAGTATGCTTCTTGGTTTGGTCTGACGAGCGAGGTGCCGGAGGCCGAATCATAGACCTCTTCCTCATCGAATCCTTTCTTTCCTAATAAGGTAAGGATGGGAAGGGAAAGAGGATTGGTCAGGGAGGGAATGAAGAGAAAAAGGAAATAACCTCTTTCCTGCCTATTCCCCCCTCTACCTATTATAAGTAGGCAACGCATCTGCAACTGATTAGTTTGTTGCGGATGCTTATGGGGTATCACTTAACATCAGGTGAACCGCTTGCTCGTTTGCCACCTTCTCCCAAAAAAAAAAAGTTGTAGAGAGAAAAGATTTGATTGTTTGTTTGTTCTAGACGTTCTGTTCTTGTCTCTCTCTTCTATTTACACGAGCGAAGCGGGGGCGTGTTGCTAGTTATGTATAGATGTATATCAACAAACAAATATGTTCAAATATAATGGAAATTTGCCTCATTCAATACGTAATCATTTGTTTCACAGCAAACGTTCGGATTGTTCCTATATTATTTTGGACACAATTTTATTCTAGTACACATTTAAAACGTACTATTAGTACTAACGTATTTAGTTAGCATTAATCAATATATTGTTACGGTAGTGAGTGGTGACTGACAGTTTTTGCATAAACTGTAGGTTTTACGTTGGTGTTTATACGTAGATAACGGCGTAATTCATTCACAACTGATTTCGCGACATATAAAGTCGTAAGTTGACCTTGCAACAGAAAATAACGTGGCAGACGACATTACTAAGTTGAATGACTGATTCGAAGGGCGCAGTCGCTAGGGCGCATTTACAAATCTGTTTGTTTAAGTGCCCGGTGCGCATTTGGCTTGACCAATCACTATGACATTTGACGATATAGTGAATGCGCGCCAAGAACGCGCCATTGGAAAAAACAAATAACACGAATGCACGAATTTATATTCTCAGACCAGTCACTATTATTACGAGACTTTTTGTCTTCGAATAGCATCAATTTATATATTTTTTTTATATATAATCGCCCTAAAAACGAAACAACAATCCGGATAATTATTTTTTTTATTATGGATCTACAGGAGCAAGTGGATCGCCTGTTGTGAAAGAAAAAGAAGTAGGTTATGAAAAGGAGGATTGAACCCACGAATGCAAAAACGTACAACCATCAATGAAACATCTTTTATACGCTGGTATTCTGTAAAGTGTACGACCTTGTTAAGTAAAAGTAAATAAAAATATCACCTGCAATACGACGATGAAGAACAGGACCCCGCAAGCGATGTCCACCTTCAACCTGCCGAGTACCATCACGCATCCGCCCAGCTGGCCAACTAAATTTACTATCTGTAAACGAGAAAAGTTTGTTCAAATATAATACGTATTGTTATATATTTTTATTTGTTAAATTATAATTATTGCTAAATTATTAACGAACAACTAAGGTGACTTGATGCTTGCCTCTGTACCACCAAGTATTGACCCTTCATTACCCAATTGGATTAAAAATATTCAAGTATCTCTTTTAAACGCATACCTAAATACAATATTTCAACATGCTTATTCATATTATATTATATATTATATTATAACTGCGCAAGTAAGGTTGTTTGTTACCCTTTAACGCCTCAACGACTCGACCGATCGTCATGAACGTTTGCATACACATTGTCTGGGTACATGGAAGGCATAGGGTCCATAGGGACATAGGGTATTATTCCGAAGAAAAAACTTATATAAACTAATATATCCATTGCCATTGTTTTAATATTATTACGTTTTAACAATAACATTATTTCGACATACGTATGTTACGATTAATTCAGGTTCTCTGACACGAAGTCAAATAAGAAAATTAGAAACGAATGCATGCGAAAGGAAATATAATTTAACTTAAACATAATTAGCTATATATAATATAACTACAACAAACATAACAGATGTAAAATACAAGATAGTGATAATAGTACCTTGCTTTACTAATTCATTGACATACGTTTGATCTTGTACCTTGACCGACCCGAATTATGAGACTACTTCAATTGTTTACATTTCGTTATTAAAAAAACATTTATCATTTATAATTGATATATCTTCTAGGCGTAAATAAAATCGCCTTCGAATCAAATGAACAATATCCTGGCGTTGAATGTAGTTTTATTGGTATACAAAGCACGAATTGTACTTTGAGGAATAAACTTCCTGGAGGAATTAACAATCTGCCCATATCCTAAAAATAACATGTTTTTTTTTGTTTAATAGTTATAATACAGATTAAATTTCTAAACTTTTTTTTCCCTCACCCCTTACATGGCGCAATGTAAGAATTTTAAGGTAAACGAAACAAATTGTGCGCACTACTACGTATATATGTTATTATTAAGACTAATTTAACACTAATTTGGTGACAATTTAAAATAAAAGTGGACTGGTTAAGGCCCCAAATTTAATTCCAATCAGTCACATGACGCGTAAGTGAAATTGAAGAGCGGGCCACGTTCACTTTCGTTGACACGGTCGCCTCGACCTACTTGCTGGCTACAAATGTTGCGTTCAGAATGATGCTTACAAAAACCGAAGTCTGGGTGTGTCCTCAAGTACCCAAATGAAAGAAGTAAATTTGAAAAATATGCAAAGGATAATAAAAAAAAAACAATACGCTGTATTAAACTAGCAGATGGTAGCACTGTATAAAAATAGAAGTTTGAGGAAATAGTCTATAGTGATATTTTAAAGAGAAAAGATTTGATTGTTTGTTTGTTTTGAATAAACTCAAAAACCACTGAACCGATTTTAATAATTCTTTAAAGAGTAGAAAGCTCTTCAATCAGCGAGTACCCTAGCCTAGGTATTTTTTGTCTATCTATCTACCCTGGCGGAGCTGGGTGCTAGTAGAAAATAAATTTGGAATGAAATCACAGTCCCTGCATCGAGAATAGAAGCAATTTAAAAAGTAATGTCGCGCGTGTGTGAACGAGCTCTAAATAGATATTTCATCAATTCAACGTGCTTTGCTCAAACATGTTCCTAAATAGCGGAATAAATGGCGCCTGTACATAATGTTGGCGCAAGTCAAGATTTTTTTTTCTCTAGTTATCACATTTCGCGCGCAAATATTTCTTAAACTAGTTGTTCCGGTCAAGGCAGTCGGGGCAGGCGTAGTTTGGCAATTAATGATGCGAATTATATTTACAAGTCAATGAATAAGTTAGCATATGGATTTTTTTTTTTAAATTTACATATTGAATGTTTTTAATACCGATTGTTGTAGTATCATAAAATAATTTAGATAAAATAAATAATAAATTAGACCATAAATCCAATTTGGAATTGACTGTAGACACGAGCTCGTTCGTTATTTATGCAGCTTTAGTTAATAAAATAAGTAATATAATATTTTCGTTCCACCCCACGCGGTGCCTGTTTCACTTGTGTCCAATCACTAGGAGACTGGGTTATATGGTAGTCGTGTCCTCTAGAGGATAAACGTGTACAGTCGAGAACACATACTATAATGTGAATTTGAAATTCATTTCACATAATGTCAAGTAAACACCTTCCACCATTTTGTGGATGTTCGTGGGCGGCCGTGATCACTTAATATCAAGCGACCCGCGGCTCGTTTGCCCTATAAAAAATTCAGAAGTTCTATTGGATATGAAGATAGTCAAGCACAACTGCTGTTTCCTTATGATAACACTTATGTAACCTTTTTTGAAGTGTGACATTTCGAAAAAAAAAAACACGTTTCATTGAGCAAATAACTAATTATAAATCATGAACGCAAAGTGATTAAATGTTATCTAAAAATATGTACTGTTACATATACATCACGCCTAATTACAGCACTTTGAGCATAAGCAGAGTCTCCATAATTTTTCGCGATTTAAACAAATTTCCCTCGCTACAATATATCGGTATATCAAGTTAGGTATTAGGTCATATCTATCATATATGATACTATATATACTAGGCATCGGTGTACGGCTAAATGGACAACATGATCACAAAGATCGGGTATGCTGACGATCTGGCTCCTCTTGCACAGATTAAAAAAAGAGGTGGAATGTTCGGTCAGAGTTCTCATGTCCGAAGCCTCCAGGGTTGGGCTCAGAATCAACCAGGACAAGACGGAATATCTTCACATGAAACGCTACAGAAACATGAGACAAAAGCGCGAAGGCCTGCGAGTAGGAGATATTTCGTTTAAAGGAACCGCTAAGTTCAAGTACCCCTGGGAAACACTATTACGGACACAAATACACGTGAAGAGGAAATCGACATCCGGATTCACAACGCCCTGCGTTGTAGTGCCGCCCTACATAAGGTGTTGGTGTCCAAGCTGTTGAGTATGAGGACCAAGATCCGTATATACATAACCGTGATAAGACCGATCTTGCCGTACAGGCAGCGAGACCTGGACCCTAACCTTTAGAGAAGAAGAAATACTTCTAGTGGCGGAGAGAAAAATAATGCGTAAGATTCTGGGCCCAACCCAGTGAGAAGATGGGAGTTGGAAAACCCGATCAAACCTGGAAATCGAGAGGCTCGTAGGTGAACCGAATATCATGGGGGAAGCCAAAGCCCAGAGACTCCGTTGCATGGGCCACCTGCTAAGGATGGTAGAGGATCGTCACGTTAAGAGAGCCTATCTCGGAACCCCGATTGGCCGCCGACCTATCGGACGGCCCAGATACCGCTGGAAAGACGCCGTAGAACTGGACCTTCGCGAGCTCCAAGCAGTTAACTGGAAAGAAATGTTACGGGACAGGCGGCATTTGCGGTCTCATGTGTCGGAGGCCAATACCCACTTTGGGTCGCTGCGCCAGCGGAGCAAGTAGTCAACAACAAGTAATCCGTGTCATGTCAGACTAATCGAATGATTTTATATAAGAAACTGACACATAAAAAGTTAATAATAAATAATGACGTCATCATTTTTCGATTGTACCAATCCATTTGCCATATGTTGTGTAGGTGTCGATAGAAAATAAACTAGATTACAAGTAACGTACTTAAAAACGGCAAGAAAGAGGGGCACAGATAAAAGTGTGGTCTTATTTGAGTTTAGTATGGTCCAATCACAGCTGACGTGCGGGAGGCATGGGTTTTTGTGACTGCTGCAATTTTAAGCTTTAAAGATATGAACAAAAAGTTGAATTTTTAGGCGCCCACTGCGCACGGTAATTAAATTTTACATCTCTCGCTCTCGTGTTTATCGCGGAGTAACAGGTCCTATGTTAATTACATGTAAGGTTGGTTAATACAAATAGTTTTTGTATTTCTGTATACATATCATAATCATGAAAGCATAGTAATTTCATGCCATTTTCTTGCGCTGTTTTTGTATGAGTCGGAATCTAGTGTTAATTGATCGAATAGGTGTGCACATATATTTACGTAAGTTTTAAAATTTATTATTTGTGATTTTGAGTACTTTGAAAATCGCGTTTTCGAAAATCAAAATTAGTGAGTGTAAAATTTGATCTTAGTTGGTGTGTACTGACCCTTGTTGTTGGCGCGGCGCAGTTCAGCTTCGCGGAAGGCGCGCGCGCTGCGCCCGCGGCGGTCGTGCGCCAGCTTGTCGGGCCGCACGAAGATGCCGTGCCGCGGCCGACACGAGAAGTACCGCGTGCCGCCCACAGACCCGTCGTTCTTACCTGCATCAGAGAAAATACAAGCTATTTTTTTAACGGGAAATAATAACGTTGAAGATTCTAAAAAGTGAATACTCAAATTTGCTGAAAAATCTGCGCCAACGGTTTAATCGAGTACACAAAGATAAAATAGGGTGTAGAGCTATGTTTACGCTTATTAAAATGTTCCAGTATCTGCTACGTAGGACCCTTATAGCAGGTAAGTAAATCAATTCGCTACCACTAAGTTTTACAGTTAGTTATAGTGTGAACAATGTTTTGGTACCAATGGGTGCATCGAGCTCGACGCCGACCCAGAGGCCGTGCGCGAAGTGCGTGGGCCCCACATACGCCACCACGCCCGTGCCCGCGCTCAGCCGCAGCTGCACGCTCTCGCCCAGCGACAGCCACTCCGGCGCCACGTGTGTCTTTCCACTCTCTGATGACTCCTCTGCAAAACAAAATATTTTATTTGTAAAACTAGCTCTGAATAGTTTTACATACATTACGAGTTTGTACAATGTGTACTGCAAACAAGTTATTTCGTCCTTTTTCTGCATGGCCACTCTTACCCTAATTGGTACGATACAAGGTTAATCTTCGCCGTCGGGCATCCACACTGGCGATTACTCCCGAAGCCCTTCAAATTTCGCCTTCGTGCAAGATTACAGTACATAGATACAAAGACGTACCATCGCCGATGCGCTCAGTGGAGGAGGCTGGCGTGTCGTCGAGCGCCCGTACGCTGGCCATCGTGGGCTCTACGGCGGAGCGCGGGCGCGCCGCTGGGTAGGACGCGCGCGCCGCCGCACGCGCACTGCCACCCGCGCGGCGCCGCACCACCTACACACACAGGACTAACATTAAACTGTGCACAATACACAACATGATAAAGACTTTACATTCATTAAATTCGATTTAAATAACTGATAAGGTAATAAGCTAAATAAGATTGTTTTAAAAAACGTCATCATTTTTCAATATACTGGTTAGTAAGATTGTACCACCTAAATTATATTATATTATTAAGAATTACGGCATGCAAAGCACAAACGAACAAACGAATCAACTTATTTAACAGGCGGGGTGTATTACTTTTCCGGCGGGTAGCTGGGTTGCCACCAGCGCGTCCGTGCCGGTGGAGTCGCTGTCTCCGACTGACGACGCCTCGCCGCTGCCCTCACGGCTCGACGGCTCCGAGCTAGTCGACTCCACCTCGCCCTCGGCCTCACACTCGCCTGTAATATTTATATTAATTATATCAATATCGATAATAAGTTCACAATCACATTTCTTCATTAAATTGTCTTCAATATCTGAAAAACAACTTTATTTCTATGTAATAATTAATCAACTTAAATCATAGGCTCATTTAGCATTAAGTTCAAATCTCGAATGTATGTTTGTGGATACTACGACCATCGACAGCCACTACGTATCCTCTACTTCTTCCCACACAGCAACTCATTCAGATGTTTTGAAAGTCTGTATGTAACGATGATCACTTATGAGGTGAAACGCTTTTTCGTATGCCTCCTTCGTATATAATAAGGGGGCAAGCAGATGCATGCACACTTCACTTGTTACCAAGTATACCATAGCGGCGCTTAATGTTTTATGCATTATGTAACTTGACAGTGACGTTAATATTTACATAACACTTACCGTACGAAGTATGTGTATCGTCGTGTGTAGATTCACCATTAACTTGTGTGTTTTCAACAGTCTTAGCGGTGGGACTGGTCGATATGGGATGAGTTTCCACCGGTATGGCGCCCAGAGGGTCCACCAGCTGTTCGCTTTGTGTCTCCTGTGCGTTCTCACAATCTCTTAGGAAGGGATTGATGCGATTCCGCGATCCCGGCGTCAGTACCGGCGTCAGAGCCGGCGTCTTCACTTTCTCGAACGTCGAATCGTTCAATTCGTTCTTTGATTCTACAATGTCGTTCTTCAGTTCGGTGATATCGTTCCTCAGTTCGGAGATCTCGTTCTTTAGGCCGAGCACGGAGGATTTAGTGCGCGTAAACTGTGTATAGTCCAACGTTTTGTCAAAGTCCGGTGTGTCGTCCACCGACATGCTTCGGATCGACAGCGTGTCGTCATTCGTTAGATTTGTTGATGATACCGCTTGGGAACCTGCAATAAATAAGACTCCCAACATGAATACGTCTTAAATTAGCACTAAATCTGTATTTATTAAAAAAAACAGATCATGGTCTTCCAAGAACTGTTAGTAATAAAAAATATCATACAATGTTAACTTTAATCTTTCAAGTTTTCTTACCATAACCACTGGATGATATAGAGGGCGAGTTCTTGTTGGGCGCGCGCTCGCAGGCCAGCTCGTGCAGCGAGTCCAGCGTTTTCGAGGTCGGCAAGAAGCCGCGCGATGAGCCGCGCCCGCGCGTGCGCTGCAATTGTAATATTCATATTTTACATGTTGTTTTTAATGTAGTATTGTCGCGAAATCTTATGTCTAAACAAAAAGTACGGTCAAATGTAATAATTTTTTTTATACTTTAACTTAACAGAGCATAGCAAACTGTATCCGTTTTTTTTTATTTTTCAGTAAACCCACATTTTTGCCATTCAATTTTAGTTTTCATTTTTATACAAGCCTTAGGAAATGATCTTAGGAAAGAGAAAACAAATATTTCTCATATGATATTCATCATTAACATTTAAACTTGACATTATAAATGAACATACGTGTGACCGCGGGGTCGACATTTCGTCAGTGGGCGCGGACTCGGGCTCGGAGTGCGAGTCGTCGTCGTTGCGCCGCCCCGGCTCCTCGTGCAGCGTCGTCATACGCAGCCCTAGCTTGCCGCTCGCAGGAGACGCTGTAATAGGCAATGTATTAACACAATCATAACAAAGTTTAGATTAATTCTCTAATTATAGCATTTAAGAACGTTACAAAATATTTTAACTAGTTAAAAGTATTACTAACAAAATGCACAAAATACGCAAAAAAGTAATAGATATTTTTAGTAAAAATTACTTTAATATTCAATTAAACTAGCTTACGAAAAGGAATCTGATTACAGTTACAAAAAATAAAGTTCAAATTTAGACAAGAACTCTGCGAAGGTTTATATTACGCTGTATAATTTAAAAAAGAAATCAAAAAGAGATTACAAATCGAATGAAAGTAATTCTCTCAAAAAGAGTTACAAGCAGTGCCATTCTGCAACACGTACTCGTCGAATGCGGTGCTCTGATGTTTTTGATGATGAAATTTTGATTTTAATGCAATGAGTAAATATGTAAATAATTTTGATATTCAACAATCGCCAATTCATGCTTAAAACCGAAATCAGAACGAACTGAAAACGCAGCAATATGTACCGTATTCATTGAATGTACGAAAACACAAGCAAAAACAAAAAGTTGCTTTATGCTGCCCCAAATTCGATCTGATATCGGTCACGTGGAATGTATTTGATGTCATGCCGATATCGCACCAATAACTCACTCCTAATGAGTCGTAGCAAATAAAAATTAAAACAATACCGTCGTTAGATAATAAACGAGTCTTGATCAAATTCTAAAATTCACTTTAAATTAAATCACACGCCATATTTAGTTGACCGATATAATTCAGAGTGAAAATAGAATAAATACACAAAATCAAGTGTTTATGAGACACAGTAACCAAACAAAACTGTCGAAATAAGCCATTCTAGCGATTCTACGACTTAAATGTCTGGACGTACACTTGTTCGGCGTCTGCAGTCGCAGGGAGTTCAGGTTCAAATTCAAGTTTAGGAACGTTGGTCGAGCTGCAAGAGAAATGTTAATCACCTTATCAATGTTAGTCACTACAAACCACAACATTTGAACTGATACAAAATAATCCTAGATTTAACTTTTTACGAGGCTATCTTTATCACTTAAAACAGATTATAACAATATAAATATTCATTTAATTTTTTGTACATTACATTACTTGGACTGTGCAAACATAATTAGAATTCATAATAAACATTTTGAGACAATAATTTTTAAACTGCTACAAGAATACATGTTACAATATTGCTATCCACTGTTTTTATTACACAATCTAGTGCATGCGTAGATAACATCACTAAATCAATAATACGTTTCGCTACGTCGACATGCACATCGTTTCGGTACACAGCATCCTATTTGCCGTATAATTTTCTCTATGACTACTGTTACAGGCTAACACAACCACAAACACTGCCCTTCAAGTTTTTTATCCCGTCAAGATATCGCTTGGACTGAGTACATCATTTCTATTTTTATACTCTATTACATATAAGCGAAGTCACTTAATAATTCTTCAAAGCATTCTTTTCGCTCGTAATCCACGGCGAATAGACTTATATGAAGGAAGAGGATAAGGTATCAAACACGGATCATGCTCGGTACATGCCAATGAAACAAACACGCAAACAAAAATCGTATACAACACAACAACGGAAGCTTGCTCGACGCTGGAGGCTTGCTGGTCCAGTTTACATCTAGCTACAATAGCTTTAGCGTTAAGTCTTATTTCCAGTGCCCAATTTTGAATACAATCATCGACTAACTCGTGACTTTACTCAGCTATTAGAAAAGATAAACAATTTTGAAAAGCCAATAGTTTCTTAGCTTCAATTTCAAACGAACAGCCAATTCATAACAGAGAAAAAAGATGTTAATAGTGAAACGGTATCACAACACAACTATTTATTTTCATTATTAACTCTGCAGTTAAACATTCGTCTAATAATTTCACCATACAGTTGCCATTCCGAATCAATACGATTTATTGTTCCTTTTACCTGATAAGAACGAGCCTGAAGGTAGCGAGTGTTGAGATACAGAAAAAAATACAACGTTAGTTCAAGCCAGGTCAACGGACGGCTCAAAAAATTTGTAAAGTCACTCCGCGGAATATCTATTTGAATAGAAAAGAATTTAAACAAAGCATTTGAAACATTGCTTCAAATAGTAGTAAATTGAATATAAAAAATTTATTCTTTCTTTCTTCTTCAAATAGTAAATTAAAAATCTTCTATTCAAATTAAATATTTCCATTGAATAAAGCCAATTTTGAATAAATATTGAACGTATTTCCTTTAATAAATTTTGATACAAAACTTAAAAGAATAAGAGAGAAATGAGAATAGACGAAAATAGGAATAAGGGAAAGTATTTAGAGCCATAGCATTGCCACAAAGCCAGTGGGGAGGAAGTAAATCATATAATATGAAGTTTTGGAGTAAAAGGTGTAAATTCGTGAGGAGGTGAAGAAAGTACAGTAAGCGACGATAAATATTGCTCCTTGGAACGCGCGACCGTTGGAAAGAGACATTCCGCTAATTTCGACTTCGTAGAGCGGTATCTCTGTCACACACTGCCTACGTGACCGTTAGTGCGTTGTGCGACAGAGATAACGCTCTAGGAAGCTGAAAAAAGTAGCATTGTCTCTTTCTAAAAGTCGATGAGCAATATTTATAGCGGCATACCATTTGGCTTAATGAACCCTGATTTATTGATGATTATTTATTACAATATTTCGTGTCGTCTTTATACGATGTGCTTCAAAATGAATAACTACTTCTACAAATCTTTTTTTATCGTGCAATTTTACGTACTTTTTACAAACGCAAAAAATCTTCTCTACTTTGTGCTACGTAATCTATTTATCATGTTGTACGTTTGTACAATGTCTGCTAAATGTTGTCCAATGTTACATTACGCACGGGTGCGGTTACTGTCGTCGACAATGTCGCAAAAGGCATAACAAAGAATAAATGTGAAATGCTCGATAAGATGCTGATTTGTGTCAGATGGAGTATCGCTCATACTTATAATGCTCTAAAGAAATTACAATTTTCGGTCTCAATTTATTCATTTTAGGTTTTATTCATTAACTAATGTCTGAAACAGAACTAATTGGATCGAGTTTAACAAACTGCTGATATGACGAAAAAATATTTACTATTGTAATGAACAATTATGTAATAATTGAACAATTCTTATTTATATGAGGACAAACTATCATTGAAACAAAACTTGTTTAATCACATATCGTACGTACTATTAAAATAAAGTAAGACCTAATAGATCAATTATATTATAATTGTCATTTGACGGAAATTTTACATTTTGTAATTATAAAGATTATACGTACACTTTTACTCAGTGGCCCATTCAAAGATGTTGACACAATTATTTTCATTTGCGTCAAGACGTCATTATCACAATATTTACAGTAAGTGGCAGAGAACTTTTTGGAGTATTTCCATACTTCATAAATATGATTCGTAGTATTCATACTTTATGTGAATGACAAGAGTGTTACATAAAAGGCCAAGGAATTCACGCAATCTATTGCATGCTTACGATGTGCATTATAGAGTAACTTTGCCCAGAGATTTTGTGAGGTCTTAGGTCATAACTCTGTGTTACATATGTATGAGTATAATTATTACAACTAAAACGAGTTAAACACCATAGAGTCGTTACATTTCTATCTCGCTGTCACTGAGGTCAAAGGGGTGAAAAAATTAATTGCGAATGAAGTTCGCCTGTCTCTATATAATTTTCAAAAATATCTTATTAATTTATATGATTTTTGTATTCAAAGATGTAAATAGATAGATAAATAAACGCATGTTGTTTACTCACCGAGTCCGAATGGTTTCGGTGGCGTGCACGGATCGGAGTCGTGCGTTGGCGCAGCGTACGAGTGGCGGAGCCGGCGCGGCGGCTCGACGGCCAGGTCGGCCACGCTGCCCGAGCGCGCGCCGCCCAGCCCCGACAGCGACTCCAGCGACGAGTCCAGGCGCATGATCTGGGTGGGACGGAACACTTTTTACTGACGCCGTACACGTATCGATTATTCGTGCAAAGGCCCCGATATATATTAACATATTTTTCTATGCTAAACTCCATAATATACATTATAAATAACAGAATATATTCATTGCCTTATTGATATAAAAAAAAAAAACAAATAAAAAATGTACAAATTTATTATATGGCAAGATATAAAAATTCTGCATTTCGGCGCTTTATAATTTATTACATGAAAGAATTATCCTTTTTAGTTTAAGGGCTAATAATTATTGTAAAACATTTTTTGTAGGATCCGAAATGCATATAACACGAATATAACTATTTTAAACCAAAAATTTTTAAGAGGCTTAAAACTGCCGAATTCTCATAATAACCTACCACCATTACGTGCTGACTGACCACATTTTGACGTACCTTATTGTGATTAAATTGTGCTAACAAGAGAAGACACCTTAACCTTTTCATATTTTTAGACTGTCGCTCAAAATAGGAAGGATAAAATAAAAATATCACAATACGCTTTATATTTACCTCAAGACTACGTTAGTAACAATTTCATACAAACTAAAAAGCAAATTTAACCATACTTTGATAAAGTTTGATGCTATACGACACCACAACTGAACAACTATAGCGTACAATTGCTCTAACAACTGTTATATATTTCACTACAAAACTACAAATGATTTCCAAATATTTAATTCCGTTACACTGCAATGACAAGATAAACAATAAGTAGCCGATATTCAAAATGCCTATTTACAACGACCGACAGCAAATGACACTTCGACAAGTTATTCATGCAACATAATGCCACGACACCCGGGTGCGACAGGGCGCGGTGGCCGAGTCACAGTGACAGGCACAAAGATTAACACCAACAAGCCAAAAGAGCAAGACATTGTGTTCGTTCGTACAGGAAAGGAATCCCCTAATTTGATTTATACCAGGGTAGCGAAACGTTAAGCTTTGATTACGCCATACATTAAGCTCGACTGATTTATCGTACAAGTAGCTTTTTAGCTTTTTTTAATTAAATATTTGATTAGAAACTCACTCGATTATAAAATATAATAACATTCATGAGAATAAAAAATCTAATATATTGAAGAGTTACAGAATATAAAGGGAAGGAAAGTTATATCTCACTCATAGGACAGAAGTTAACCACAGCACAAAACATCCTCTTCACTTTCACTTCACATTCATTTGTAATCCATTAATGAAATTGAATAACTCATCACAATGAAATATACTATCCTTTTGTTCTAATAGAGGGAAGTTTTAATTCTTGTCAGAAATGAATTCAAAAACCTAGTAATAAAAAACAATTTCGAAGTATAATTAGGCTTAACGCGTCACTACCCGTGCTGTGTGTACTCGTGGCGTGGTGACGTAATAAGTGATGACGTAACGGTTGGTGACGTAATGGTTGGTGACGCAATGTGTCGGGGGCATGCGGCACTCACGGCACTCGCGTTGCCGGCCGCGCCGCGCCCGCCGCCCTCCGGCGCCTGCGACAGCTGCGCGCCACGCAAGCGCAACAACACACACAATGTATCACAAACTGTGCGCGCACATTCGATCTATGCTACCTTATCACTTAACTATAAGTGGATAAAAAATATTTTAAGCTTTATGTACATTCGAATCATGACATTTTTTGGAAAAAACGGACGATAAATAAAAACTTGAGACGAAAGACGTAACATGTCTGTAGATCATCTTTAAATGAAATGGAAAGAAAACTGTTTTCAGACAATGTTCACAAAAAAAAATGTTGTTTAAAATATATTATATCGTGTAAAATTTTGCAACGTTATATATACATTTTGAATTAACTCATAATAAATAAATAAAAATAAGGACATTAGAATTGTTACGAAAAAATTCAAACAGCAAAACTTAAACAAGATAAATTAGAAATATATATGGAGTTACTAGTGCTAAAAATTTAGTGGTTGGTTACAAAGCGTTCACAAGAATGTTACAGCACATAGATTTGCTGTGTTCACATTGACAGCTCAGTCGGTGTCGTTAGGTGCGATGATCGCAAAAGTAAAGCCATTATATTCAAAGCAGTTAGTTGCGTATTCACGTTTCATTCAAGTACTAAGAATGCTAATTGTTACAAGCGACTATAGATCGACACACATTAATATCTATTTCAATAGCTCCGATAGTATCCACACAACAGACTGCTATGAATAAGCAGCGTTAATATTCAATTGCAAACGTGTCGTTTTTTTAAACAGCGCATGGCAACATTGATCGATGAAGATGCATAAAATGTTTCAACTTACGTCGCCTCCACAGATGTCAATAGTTAGGCGACACGCGTCATCGGAAGCGTCGTCCTCGGGACTTGCGTCTCTCAGGAGCCAAGGGAATGTACGGCGAACTAACTGAAATAGCCGAAACACGGGTCCAATGGGCCTTTGACATCTGCTGAGGGTTGTTTTTTTTTTGAGCGTACTTCATCAACCAATATAGCCATTGTATATTGGAATGAATCTAGTCCTTTATATTTAAAAGCTGCGATTTGTGATTTAATTTAAAAAAAAAATATATTAGACCAACTTAAAGGGTCATCGTAGATAAAAAAAAGTTATAAAACATTAAAAAAAATCTTTAAAAATACATAAGAATTTGATTAAAATCGATAACCCTTAAGCTGGTGAAACAAAAACAAAACATTTTTACTTTATGTATGCCTTCGTTACTTTAAAGTAATTGGCGAAATATTAAAACAAACTTACGGAAATTTTTGAATTGATTCAATTTTCGTATTAAATCTTTTAGACCATTAAAAGTACAAGAATAAAAAGAAAATCTTTAACTGTCAATGATTTGTAATACCATAATATACCTTAAGATATCATTGGCGCAATAATGAAACATGTACGTGTGGGCATGGTACGGGGGCGTGGTGCGGGCGGTGGGGCGGTACGTACCTGTGAGAAGTTGGGTACGGAGGCGGTCTTGCGCATGGTGAGGCTCTGCCCGCGCGCCTGCTCCAGCTCGCGCACGGCCACGCTCTGCCGCAGCCGGTCCAGCGTCAGGATGCTCTCCACCGCGCTCACGCCGCGAGTGTACTTTTCTGCAGCACAGAAATATAATTTAATATTTATTTCATTTTTCACAGATAATTGAAGGTCTTCGAAAGTATAATAGACAGTTATAAAGATTTTTGAAAACCTTTTTAAGACCATAAAACGACACAATCCAAGGGTCAAAGATACTTCTAAAGAATAACTATTAATGCTTCTACCGAGTCGCATTGTTCAATATGTCATAATTTTTTAAATAATTTTTCAAAAACTTATTTGATTTATTATGGTATATGCAATAATGTATTGTACCAATGTATGTCTCGCCGTCTGCGGCGCTGGCCTCCTCGCCGGTGGCGGCAATCTGCGCCAGGCTCTCGCGCTCCTCCAGCTCCTCTGACGCCTTGGGGATATTGGAAACCACCTCGTACGTCACGCCCGTCTGCGTCAACTGGTCCGTTCTGGAAAGGTTACAACAAAACTTTTAAACAAATATTATTAACAGTGGAAAAGCCCGCAACAACGTCTATCGCACGAACGGGCCTGCTCGACTGGTGAAATGCCACGACCTCACAGAAGATAGACGTGAAGTCGAAATACTCTGCGATTCATCAGAAGAGTGAGGTGCCGGTGGCCCAATTTCAGGCCTCTTCCCTTTCCCAATCTTTCCTAATAAGGATAAGATGGGAAGAGGATTAGAAGGGGAGGCGTGAATAGAAAAAGGAATCTCCTCCTCTGTCCATTAAAGGTAGGTACCGCATCTGTAAGTCTGCTTGTTGTAGGGATCCCCTACGGGTAGCCATCACTTAACATCAGATAGTACCGCTAGCTCGCTTACCACCTTCCATCATACAAAAATTAAAATAAGAAACAATACAACCATATCTATGGATCCTGTTGTTTGGTCATATCGAAATGGCCAAACAAGAGAAGTAGGCTTCAGATAAATATTGTTAATGAGACAATGACTCATAAAAATATATGATATTACTTAATTATTAACAAAATAGAGATGGCATAAGGCCTCATTACCCTGATTAGATTCCAGATTTCCTTGATATGTTAAACAGCAGTAGCTTTACGAAGGCATGGCCCCAGACGAGTCAAACCGACAATGGTCTGTTACCTATACCGTCTGACCACTATTCCAGTCTAGACCAGAGTTAAACACCTACCTCACAATTTTCTTCCGTATCCTGTCGGTGAGGCTCTGGCGTTTGTAAATGTTCAGCGCGAGTCGTTTCCTAAGCACGAGGTCCATGGGGGCGGGGTGCGACAGCCGCACCGTGGTCTTAAGTATCAGGTACACGCGTTCGTTTGCTGGAACATAACAACTTTTACTATAAACATTATAAATTAAAAGAAAAATACAACCTAATTTGGGGAAAAGTAGACATAATTGTTATATTTTAATTTGTAGGCTCTTAAAGGACTTACGCTGTGTGTTCGCACTAATATGCCTTTCAAATAAAAGCAATGTACAAGAATTTATTTATTTACATAATACTTTTCATAATTGATTTTTATTAGTACAATTCTTGTAACTTGCCTAACTAAAATAAAATAATTCCTTCCTTCCCTAATTTCCTTCCAACTCCACTCCGTACAAACCTATACACTATGTGTAACACACACAAGTGGAAGGTAAAACTTTATTAAATGGTGTAATTTTATCCATATCGAAAGACAAGATTCGACATATATAAGAGTTTTTAAAAGAGGAAGAACTTTCTATTCGTATTTCAATCGCGAACTTTCAAACGCTACGGCAGCAGTGGAAAAAAATAGTTTTAACTAGATTGTATATGGCCTTCAGAATAGCCGTGAGTGTACACTGCTAAAAACATCACATAAAACATATTGTTATCTCTCTCCTCCTCTATAAAAAAAAAACAGAGATGACAACATGTTTTGGTGAATGTTTTCGGCAGCAAAAACTCACGGTAAGATATTTAATCGGACTCAAGCCACTCTGTCGACCAATTATTTATATTTACAATATAAATGTTAATGAATTTATACTCACGTTCGGTTATCCTGTTGAGGTACTGCGAGTCGTGTATGGAGGAGTCCCATGAGGCAACGGCAGCCACGTCCTTGTCGTGGTGGTGCAGCAGGTGCAGCTCGTAGAAGCGGTGGCCGTGCTCCTTGGGCAGGATCGAGTGCAGCCCCGCCACCGTAACCTCCTCGCCCGACGGGTGCGTGCTCAGGTCGTCCGCTAACAAACAATAAACTGTGTTTAGTTCCCATAGATATACAGGTAACCCACTGCAAACTCGTAAGATCTTGGCTCAAAAATCTGCGCCAATGGTTTAACAAATGGTTCTTTATTTAGAACGGTTATTAAGTCGCCATGATGATCGCCAACCTTCATTAGGAAATTGCACCCAAAGAATAAGAACTCGAAAGAGTGCGTATGATGAATCTAAGCTATAAACAATCCCATAGCATGATGCAATAATGTGATAAAACTTATTTCAAACTAAAAAAATACCGTTCAAATCCAAAAACAGAACAGGTATGTGTTGCTCCATGCCGGCCGGTGGACTCCAGGCGGCCGGGGCGCCGGGTATCGGGCTCCCGGGACTAGGCACCAATACCTAAAACGTGATATTGTTCCGTAGTGAATTTACTCAACAGATTCATATTATATGCAAACATAATAGAGAAAATAAAAAAAATGTTTACCATCGTTTTAGTACGCAAATAAAATATATGTTGACTATATTTTAACTAAAAAATCCACGGTAAAAACCACTACGACAATGAACTCATTCGATATTCTAAGAGCACTACTTACTGCGTTCCTTTCTTCCGTGAGTGACACCCATTGCTCCACAAGCGACTGTTCCCTTTCCATGTCGCGTTCGCTTTTCATTGACGGAGACATATTCACCAATTTCTAAATACAAAATGAATTTTCATAAAATATAAGGTTAAGGTTACAAGAGTCCACAGGATGAGGACGGCAGGAGACCGATATATTTAGCAATTCTTGGAGCAGGCCTACAACCAGTGGACGGCTTTCGCCTTTCACAAATTATCATTGTCAAGTGAACCTGTAGCTGGGCGTGCAAGTGCTGCCGACGCCGCGCGAGCGCCTCGCTCCACCGCTCCCGCAGCACGGCCAGATCCTCCTCCTGGTACGAGTCCAGGGGCTTTTGAAGGCGCGATCTGTTAACATATTGCCGATTACAAATAAAGAAAACACCCACTCGTGGTACAATGCTATTGTTTGAAAAGGTGGTCTCTGCTTGATCGTGCAAATACTATACCTGTCATAGTGTACGTTTTGTCAACAAATAAAGTACGAACGAAATTAACGAAATTAGCATAGCGTTAATAATGTGTTATAAAAGGAGACGAGTAATTTAAACTAAATAAAGCATTTTAATCCACTGGAGTACACAAAGATGGCTATTGATAATTGCTTTTGGCTATTGATGTATCGTAATTGGGTGAACGGTTTCCGATATGATATTTTACATCCCTAATCGCTACACGTGTTAGTTACCTCACGGTGACGGAGCCGAGCTCGACGCTGACTATGTGCTGGCAGATGATGGGCAGCGTGCCCGAGTTGTGCGCGGGCCGCACGCGCACGGCCACGCGCCGCTGCTGGCCCTGCCGCAGCTGGTACACGCCGCCCGTTACCATGTCGCTGCGCTGCGTCACCTGGCACACACACACACACACGTGTGAATTAATTTTAACTGAAAATATTTTTACGGTTCAACGTTTATCAATATGTTGCTTGTATGTATGGGGTGTACCTCTACTGGCGCGTATTCCCCGTTGTCGTTGAGCTCGTGTATTTCGACCCAGAGCTGTATCTTGCGCGTGAGCTCGGCCCAGCGGTCGGCGAGCGAGCGCGCTTTGGCCAGCTGGCGCTGCTCCACCTCCCAGCTGCCGCGCGCCCGGCTGAACCCCGCAGACCGGTGGCCCCACACCTCAATAGACAGCGCGCCCTCTGCACACAAACATATATAATTTCTTATTTTTATTATTGCGTTTCACAAATTACGCTGACTATCAATAATATATGGTGACTTACCGGCGCAATGTTCCACAAACTCCTCAGTGAGCGGCAACTTGAAGTCTCGCTTATGATCGAAGCTCACGGGTAGGTGGCTGGCGTGGGCGTGGCCTGCGCGGGGGGCGTGACCTGCGCGGGGCGAGGCGGGCGAGGCGGGCGGGGCGTCAGGCACCAGTGGCGCCACCACCACCGGCTCGCCGCCGCCCCACACCGAGTACTGGCAGAACACGAAGTGCGACAGCGATGGCGGCAAGCCCGTCGCCTGCTTTATGCACACCCGAATTGTCACCTGCTCACAAGAGATGCCAATTATCCAATACAGTTTATTAATAATAATTTGTTATTCTGAATTTCCAATCGACATTGTATTCATAATCGTATCTTTTTAAATAAGATAGAATAATAGAAAAAACCGACACAAATAAAAATCACAATTTATTATCATAAAGATAACCCTAGCAAATTAATAACCCTTTAGTAAACTTAATTTCATTATATTTTTAATAATAATTCAAATCTATTATAGTATGAAATGTTCTAGAGCTGTCAATGCTCATAGATGCGAGTGTACCGTTGTTACAAACCTGCTGCGAGGCGGGCTCGACTGGTTCGTCCTCCTCGCGCATGTCCCCGGAGCTATCGGACGCCGCTTCGCAAATCCTGTCTTGCGGGAATTGACCAGCGACTCTGCTTATTTCCACCTTTGTATTAAAACAAATACAACCATTAGTTCCGTAACCGTAGCCGTGAGTACACACTGCCGAAAACATTCACATAAAACATATTGTCATCTCAGTTTTTTTATAGAGAAATAGAGAGGTAACAACATGTTTTACGCGATGTTTTCAGCAGTGTGTACTCACCGTAACTGTACATCTAACTATAAAGGCAGTTACGAACTTCATTTGTCGCAGTTTTGGCATACCTTTTTGGAAACATGCACATGCATTAAGATTACGTGGTTTTAGTGTTAGTGTCTAAATTCAATTATATTCTTAAGTATGTAACAAATAGTCAAAATTGCAAAAACCCTTTTAATCGCAGTATTCTTGCACACGAAACGTGACTTGTAGCAATGTGCTTAAACAGGCTTCAAATGCGAAAATCCTAATAAAAAGAATTAGCCTTTTATCATGTCCCAAACATGAAAGTGAATTTTAATACGTTTCAAGACGCATTGCAAATATTTAGTATTATATTAAAATTAATTTTAAACGATAAATATAAGTTAATGCACATTTTATCTGAATATACAGACTTACACGTACAGAATTCTTTACTTAAAGCACACAAACACAACATATGAATATATCTATTGTTACCAATAAAAAAATGTAATTTAAAAAAAAAACATTATAAACGTACCTTTTTTAAGTACCATAGTAAAATTTTACTAGAATAGACAATGAACATTCAATAAACCGATTACACCGATGTGAGTTCTGGCAGAGGTTCTGCTCGAGACCAAGCGAATATTCAAACCAATAATGAGCTCTGACATAGTACATATTATACATAAATATTAGCACTCGCTCCTCCCCCTCCCCCCGGAAATAAAATGACAGTTTTGGTGATACCTGCAGCCGTCCCGCCACCTCTCCTTGCTGGCTGATGATGGGCGTGTGGTAGTCGAGCGTCACGTCGTGGAACAGCGCCTCCAGGAACACGTTCGCGACGCCGATCAGGTTGTGGTTCTCTTGAGACTCGTAGAACGGATCCAAAGCTTTGTCACTTGTTTCCTGATAATTTAGTTATAATTTTGATTATTTTATTGTATTTTGGTCATGAATATAAAAATATATTTAACAAATAAATGTAAGTAAGTGATTAAACATCTATTATAAAAACATACATTGATTTTAATTTTGTTAGTCCTTATTTCTTTCATACAAAATCCATATAAACTTATACAGAATCCATTTCACTAATCAGTTAATTTGAATCTAATGGGGAAATTGGTTGTTTGAAAAAAATTCGACAACGGTGATCCCACGCGAATGTCTTTATATCACAAATTTATAAATCATTCATATTTATGCTGTTAATTATAACGATAAAATTTATGAAAATGCTAAGTCGTGAGATTCACCGCGACACCGAGACATCAAGCAGTGAAACGATTTACACTTACATTTATTGTTAGATGTTTTTTAAGTATAAGAAAAAAATACACCAAGAGGTGTGCATTGTGAAATTGAAGTGTGATTGGAAGGATTCCTATGACAAAAAAATTCTATGATACATGCAATCCAAACAATTTAAAGTAATAATCAAATTAAAAAAAAAAAAGAGTCTTAGTAAGAAGTGCACGCACAATAACTGTCCGTAGACGCGTTGCACACTCCCTTCTGTTATAAAATAAATAACCACTTCTATTGTGTAATGAAATACAACATATCATGCGTTTCGATTTAATCACACGGCCACCAGCCACGTCTAACTTGTACAAGCCTGCAAACACTATCGCCCGGTTTCTAAAAGGATAATCAATGGAAAAATTAACTAGCTAGCTGTCAAAAGCCCGATCAAATGTCATTTGAGTTGCTAGAAACATGGTCAACTTTTTTCTTTTTCTTTTAGAAACTAAAATTGCTTCGGTCAGCGGTGACTTGACAGGAGTGTTCGATGAAAATTTAACAAACCTTTCAGAAGCGTAACAGTCAATTTGTGTAAACACTAATCGCTGACCTGATAGTCAGGTTTCAGCCTCATATCTATTACTATATTCAGTGAATTTCTATTTGCAAATAAAGGAAGAACCCTTGATAATAGCATAGAAGGTTTTCAATTCCGGTTACATTTCTGAGATTTTTTCTTTGTTAACAATCAGTTTTTATACTTTCATTCAGATTCGACGAGCATTTCAAAAGAATTATTATAGAAAACAAATCAAAAAAAAATAATGAAAAGTAATAAAACACCATACTAAAACATATTTG
>DWTW01000037.1:0-24517 GCA_018246275.1 Papilio slateri
AAACCAGAGCGGGTCGCTACAACTAATTTGCAAAGTCCAGTTGATGTAATTTAACCGGTCGCACCATAGGCGGGGGTGCGAGCTTGGCGCAAGTATTGGGCAAACGTCGCCAGATGGCGTAGTGTTTGCTCGGCGTGTTTGAGCACAACTTTGAATTTTCAACTATTAGCCGTTGCCCGACTCCCCACACCGACTGCCGGCACCTGTCGATGTTTACCGCTGCAATCGTGGCCTAAATGTTATTCGCCCTATGAAATTGGCACATTTTTAAGTCTATTCGCAAAACATGTCATTTAAAAGTTGAATACTGACTAAAAATATTTCAAGTAAAAAAAAATCAAAGCTACTATGCTTGGACATAGCAAATGTAATCATACTTTGCAATCGAAATAAAATAATGTATGGAAACAGTTGTAAAGTTAGAGTTGAACTTTTATTTTCTTTAGCTTAAATCAAAAGTAGTTGTACTTTTAATTATATCATAAATTTCAAACACATTCCCTTGTCTCCTGAAAGAAAAATCCTTTATTTCAATTAAAAATTAAAATTCTTTCTTCTTCTCACTGATGTCTTCAGTTCTCCTTATCCCAGGGACATTAGAAAAGTACCCAATATGTTTTCTTACAAGATGTTCCTTTAAGATTGTCATGTAAGAAGTTCTGACCAAGAATTTAAGTCAATTATATAGCGATAGACCTATCCCTTGTCACAATAAATGCCTATCACATCAGTCTTCCTATTAGGTAAAAAATGTTTATGATTGTATACTTACCACATATTTTAATTTTACCATTTCTAATCATTAGAAATGATTACTTAATGGCCTTGGGACCGTAAGTAACAAAAATATAAAGGCCGAGTTTTTTATTTATGTTACCAATGTGTCCACATTAACTACAGGTCGTTTAAAAATTAAAAGCTTTCCATGAACAAATCAACATAAAGCACGACATTAGCCCCTATTAAACTTTGCACAACCTTTATAATTGCTTGCACTATTAGATAGTATCGACTGATGTCTAGGTTAAAAGATTTCAGAGAGAAGTAACAAATATATATTGGGTACTTATTTTAAGTGAAGTGAAAAATATATTGCGCTGCAAAAACTTTTTAATGTTTACTGTTTACCCCTAAGAGGTAGGTACCGAGGTTAAAAGTTATTTGCATATACATAATAGCTACCCGCCCCGGCTAAGCACGAGTAGTACGGCATATAAGCTAACACTTTTTTCTTGTAATGTCATACCTGTCTACACAAAATTTTAATGAATTATATATCTAAACCTTCCCCATAAATCACTCCGACAATTGGTTAAACCCAAATGAACATTCGTTCATTACTTTTTGCGTTTATCGCGTTCAGACAGACAGAGGTAACGAGCGAGCTTTGCTTCATAATATGTAGTTTATTAGTACGTTACGTGATCACTTTCAAATCAATGAACAAAATATAATAAAGACATCTTGGATATGAACATTTTTAACAAAGGAACTATTGTTAAAATTGTTATTTAAGGAATCGTTTGGGTTTTCGGCGTTTTCAAGTACCCGCTAATCGGTCCTCTCTTGTACCACTACTAGCAATACAGGTCGCACGCGATCGTCGAAATCGCCCCGCACCGTTCAGATAACGATCGCGTCACGTGGAAAACTTGTCAAAAGCCAGTAATTTGTACGTGACCTAGTGTTTGCCAACTACACAGGCGCACTGGGTCTTCATTGGCTTATTAAAGGGTTCTGTATTCCTACCATGTGAGATAAATTAATGCCTTAACTTAAAATTAAATTTATTTAAGATGCGGTCCTTGAGAACTATGGCTACTCGTAACTATGAGTGGGAATATTATAAAGTGCGTTGGCAGGCAAATGATGAAGAACGAAAGACCGATAAGGCAAAATTATGTTGCAAATGAGAATGGCAGAATCAAGGTCGCGAGAGACCTGGGCGATTAATGCGGGAGGCCAGCAGTTGACGTCTATACGAGTAAGTTGGTCAATGTTCAATTGAACTTCTATATCTAATTGTGGACTAAGAATTGAATGTATATATTTTGTTTAATTACCGTATTAACATTTCATTATACAGTATATAATACAGTATGTGTGTATATATATATAATGATAAATGGAAAATTTCAATTATATCTGCGCCGCGAAATTTTATATTCGTTCAAAAGTAAGACAAAAACGTATTCTATTTCATTTATATTAATGTAGTCGTTAAAAATTTACTATGTTCTATAATGAATTTAAATTCTACAACCTTCATTTAATTCCCGAGGTCTGCCCGCATTTAATGAAGTTATTAATAATCCTTTTAAATTAGTCGTTCTAGTTCTTTTATATTTATATTAAATAAAATAATGCGAAAAAAATTAAAAACCAAATTTCTCTATGATGACCTAAAAATCTGAAGATTTAAAATCCTAGACATTTCTCAACTTATGATTTGAATATTAGGACAATAATAGATCCACATTCAGTCCCACAGTTCATATTGGAACATATTCTTGACATATTGTCTTATACGGGGATCAGTCCCCTGATTCTGCTGACACAATCGTGTCGCAATGGTTTCACAATGGTTGACTTTCGAGTCGAACAAATCGAGTTACAACATAGATTTGACAGTATTGCGCCGTTCTGAAACCATTACGATTGCATAAAAATATCATAATTGAGAGTCAGGTGTCTAAACAATGGAAAACACTCGATTCGGAAAAGAAAAGAAGGAAATTCGGCGCGAACGAAGCGACAAAGACTAGGACAGACCAATAGTATGGATGATGGCGCCAAAATATTGATCTTTGTTGGATTATTTGAGGTAGGCCTACATCCAGTAGAGGAATGATTATGATTATGAATTGAACCAAATGGATTTTTAAATACTAAAATTCTAATAAGCGCCAATAGCCTAATGGTTAAGGGTGCGGACTACCGTACGTGAGGTCGTGAGTTCGAATCCGCCATTCGACTATTGTTGTGAACCATATCCTAGCACAAGCTAAAGCTTAGTTGGAATGGTTAAAGAAATATTAGTAAATTATTTCGAAAATCTAGTAATATTTTACCTTAAAAAAATGGTTGGTTCCTACCAACCATATTACATATACCATATACCAGTACAGTCTAAAAATGAACTATTTTAGGTTATAATGTCAGACCTAAGGCAGCAGATTGTTGAGAGAAGACATGATGAAGAGGCGTCCGCCATCCGAATCTCAATAATAGCTGTCGAGAGCACTTCAGCAGGCTCCTCGGTAACTGAGTGCACAGACTGGCTATCGATAGAGTGGGATGCATAACACAAGTACCTAAATCGTCTTGTAAAAGATTTATAGAAAATTCATTAACACATAGAAAACTTTGGTAAAAATTAAAATATATGTTTAAGTCGAAAAATATCTCCAAATAGAATAAAATTACTAAAAAGGATTTTTCGTTCAATATGTACCAAATATCGCTCAGATATTTGAGTGACGACTGACTCAGATCATCACATCTAAGACCTTATAACCCCAATAACCCATCTTTATAATTCAATATAGACACGGGTTATGTAGATAATCTACTAATATCTACTAATATTACAAAGAGAAAGATTTGTTTCTCATTACTCATTTTAATAATTCTTTTACCATTTAAAATTACGTGATCCAGAAATAACATTGGACATATTTTTGTTGTGTTTTTATCTCGATTATTGTCCTCAATATTTATTATTGCATATTAATGTTTTAATTATTTATGAGTTCCAAAAAATTGTAATAGATGGCGGTGTAAGTTAGTTTATTGACAACATTTCAACATCTTCTGTCATCTAGACTGTTATCACACGTTACGCGTGTTTTGCTGTATATAGATAGTGCTACCCGTGCAAAGCCGGGGCGGGTCGGTAGTATGAATATAGATTTAGTTGCCCAATCGTAGCATTTCTGTAAGTAATAGCTCTTGCAATCTCTAAACTTACTCCATATTTATCTGATTGTTATGTTTACGGCTTATTTACATGATTACGGCTTTTAACTTTTACATTTCCTATTAATTACAATAAAATAATACCAGAAAGACTTCGAAAGCTTGACCAACTAATTGAGATATAATTATTTTCGACTAGTTTCAGTCATTCAATGAAAATCAAAAAGAAGAACACGTTTCGTCATTACTCTGTGGCTCAAATCGACCGCCGGGGGGTTTAATATTAAAAATAAAATAAAAGCGAAGCGACGCGGTGTAGTGGCTCGCATTGTGTGCACTTTAATAAATGCCAAAATCGCCACGAGTACTTTGGTATTTGCTGTTTTATTGTTATTGCAATATGGCGTTGTTTTCTGTGGACATAGATTGTGTGGACTGTTTTAAGCATTTTAGCTTTTAATTAAATAATATTAACGCACGTTAATGGTTAACTGTAATAAGCAGATACTAAAATTACTAATTTTTATTATTTATAATATTATTTTTGATGTATTAAACAAATTAAATTACAATAAATTGGTAAATATAATACAAAATGTTTTTTTTGTAGTCAGGGTAAAAATAAGGTTCGTCACCTTGAAGTCGACATTTGCTTGCAGAATTGACACATACTGACAATTAAATACAACTTATTTGATTCGAACTTTGTAATGACTTTGCCATTAGAAAGTTGTTTACTATTTTGAACCTTGTTGTCATATCAAGTAAGTATAATTTTATATGCAGTTGTCTGCTTAGTACTTTAGTTTCAAAATGTACTAAGTGTCTACGACTTGATAAAGGATTAAATTTGAAAACTGACAAAGGTTTTCGTACCCCAGCTGTACATTCGAATGCATTAATCGAATATATTTAAATTGTACGAATAACATTAACCAAATTTTAAGCTATATATAGCCAAACATTTGTCTCATAACTAAATTTAATTCTTAAGATTAATTTTTAACATGAACTACCCGTAAAATACCCCACATTAAAAATAAAATGAACCTCTAAAAGAAAACAAGAAGCTATCCCTGTCGTGCGGTAACGATTTCATGAATAATACATAAAAGCCTTAACATGAAAAGCCAAGTTCCGGGCGAAACTGCATCCGAGACAATTTCATCAAAGGCATTGCTATAGGTCTCTGTAGAGCGATGCGGCTCAGATCAAAGGGAAGAGGACATGTTTGTGATGCCTCTTGACGATGCAGCCGCCACAGGTTACGGTATTGATTGATAGAGACCTGGCCGCTTATCAATCAAGCTGAATGCTTCGCCTTAATCACATTTAGTTTAGTTTGCGTCGTACACGTAGTGTTGCAAATAAGATGAAATTTTTATTTGTGAATTCTAGAATTCTAGAAGACCTTTTAAAAGTCTTCTAGATTTCACAAACGTTAACGTTGTAACCCAAATTAGACAAATTTATTAATTAATCAAGTCTAATTTACATAATCAGTTATTAATGTCAATTCGATAAGACATTTCTTACAATGTCAATCGATATTTAAAAGACGGTAAATCATTATTTTGTTTTCATTCCTGCATGTTAGTGATAAAAATAAAGCCTATGTGAGTTCTGCATAATTTAGCTTTCTTATGGGAAAGAATTATTAAAATCGGTTCACTAGTCTCGAAGTATACCCAAAACTTTCCTCTTTATAGTATTACTTGTTGACCCGGCGAACTTCATTCCGTCTTAGAATTAATTTATGCTGTGTGCCTTATTAGCTGCATTCATTGCTGGATTTTACTTGGGTCGATTCCCTTCATTGAAACACCTTGTGATATACTTACTACATTTTTCGTTTTGTGATATAAATCAGGATGTATAATTATATACTTTTTGTAACATAGTTTCTTTCATTTCGGTACACGTCACATACGAAAAATGTATGAGGAAACGCTTCATTTTATCTTTTAGAATTTTTCAAATTTCTTATTAATTATTCTGCTATTCGAGGCGGAGACAATTCTAACAAGACAAATTCTGAATCTATGCAGCCGTTCTGGAGTTATAAATGGTGTAACTAACACGACTTTGTTTAAAATATAGAGTTTTAGATTATTACTGAAGATACCTATATATTATGACATTGTTTGTTTTTTAATACGCCACTTTCGCAATTATTATTTATCTATGTTTAACGTTTACGTTCATGTACGTAACCTACGTTGTGACGTAATTACATTCAAGAAAAGACGGCGCTCATATAAAGCATTATTGGCCCGTAATCAAACAAAAGCACGAACGGCTGAAGAGAGTGGCTCACTCCCGTGCACTTCCTTTGTCAGTGATTAGCATCGTCTCATTAGAGATGGCAAGTGGATTAGCACCTTGTTGCACTCACTTATTGAGAGAGCGTGAGCATCTGATAAAGGCTTAAGGACTTCAAAGGATGTCAAGGAGATGTGCTTACGTGACGTCATAAGTTGCCTGTTTTTAACGTAACGTTAACATGTGAATTTGAATTATCCACATATAACAAATGTGATTTAGTTGGTTTATATTCTTGGATGGTATTTATTTTTTGCCATTATCATTGTAACTTAATGATCCAAATTCACAAAGCTCATAAAAGTTCTGAGTACATAGTATCTTCGTAGCTATTTTTCTAACCACGTATATGTTCTCTCCGTGTACACATGTGAAGGTAGGCTTGCAATATAAGGCCAATAGTGTCGGAGGCTAACAGGCAGGTCGCGTAGCGCCGGCCGAGCAAATAGAGAGATTACATGAGATGCGTCCGAGCCCGAGCCGAGCCCGCGCCGGCACACAGACAAACATGACGCCGCGCGGACCTTAGCTCGGAATTCTCAAAAACCGTGCCGTTGTTTCGCTTCTATAAATATTTGCTCTGGCCAGTTATTGGCAAGTACTGTCGCGTTCGTAATACTCAAGAGGACCCATTTAGCTTTTTTTAAAGAGATAATTCGTGAAATCGAATCTTTGTAGGGTTGACATACATGATCTTTTTTATTCCTAAAGAAATTACTACTTTCTTAGTACTCAAAAGTGTTGAGACAATCACTATCAAGTAAGCCATTTACACTTGTTATCTGGCAATGGACACTTTTTTGTAAATAAAAAAGTGACAATTAACAAGATAAAGATCTATTAATTGAAACTAAATTGTGGGCCTTAAATTAACTTATCTTCTTGCAACCTCTTTTTGTAAGAATCTTTTTCATACCAACACACTTTTAATCAATATCAATAAGTACTCACGACGTTAATCCAGAGGTGAACACAGAAATTATGGATTTTGATACGTCACTAACAGTTTTAGTGTTAAGGCAATAAAACAATATTCTGTTTTTAGAGGTATGTACTTTTAAAACTGCAGAAACATTGAGAATTTCTGTATTGATTTACATATAATGAAACAGTAAAATAGAATTTATTATACTTCATCAGAAGTAAGATATTTCTATATCTTACTTCTGATGTACTTAATAAACTTGCCGGCTGTCAGATAATACTGAGGGTTTTAAAGAAAATTTTCCATTTTCAAAAACCAGTTTTATCTTTCTTGATGTGTTTTCGTAAGATACATGTGTTATACAGTAGCAATAAGTGATAACTTCAATTCCTAATTTATCTCCCTCCCCTGGGACTGCACAATATCTGTGGTACAATTTCTTGTGTACCATAGATATTGTGTAACACATATTTAAGGATTCTTACTGCCGCTTCGGTCCATTGCCCATTAATGTAAAATGATTACAACGATAAAATGTTGATAATTAGACGTATAATTAAACTGTACAAATCATCAAGATTAACATATTTTTTTATAAATATACTTGTAGGTTACACTATATCTGACTATCATTAATTAACATTAACTAAGAGTATGCTTTACACTTATATAAGTGTAAAGCATACTTTACACTTATATAAGTGCTGTAAAGCATACTTTACACTTATATAAGTGCTGTAAAGCATACTTTACACTTATATAAGTGCTGTAAAGCATACTTCACACTTAAATAAGTGTAAAGCACTTCTTTAAGAGTGATTTAGAAAATAAATTAAAAGTAAAATAAATATGGACACCAATATGGCGGAAGAGGCTCCAGGTAATAATAGTATAGCAAACGTAGAAATATTTCTCGTTATGGCCAAACATCGTAAAGTCGCTCGGGTTTCCTCGAAGTGGCACGTCGTTAGCGGCCTCGTGCGAAGCGGACTCGATGTCACAACGTTGGGGTTTTACTAAAAAGCTGACATCGATGCTCAAGACCCCGGAGTATATCGCAATGGAAGTGGCTTTAATGCTTATATCATTAGTTAGATACGATGAAAACATTCTGCTCCACCTTTTTGACTACTTCGATCATATATATCAGAGATAGTTAAACGATATACCGAATCGAACGATAAAAATAAGCTGATACAATCCCTAATATACTTTAGTCTCCAGGCTCCGCGTATACCGTCCTTGATATACAGCCGAATATAATTTGAGACTGAAATCTGAGTCATTAAATGAGGCTCTTCTAGCAAGTAAACCCTGTGTTAACAATAGTGAGCAAGCAAAGTAAACAAATAACGAGTTAAGGGAAGTGATATGGTTCCTTTCCACCAAGACTCTTTAGAGCGGTGGAAAATATTCGACGAAACATCCGTGTGACGAAAATTATGTTCTTCCAAGAAATTCTCTTAAGGTCCCATTCAAGTAAATCTTCTATGGACTCTCACGTGATTATGACTTCATATTATGTAATGAGACCCATATCTATATTAAATCTTGTTACCAATTAGTTTCCTTTATAAAAAAATCCTACATTCAGAAAATAACTGATCTATACTAATATTGTGAACAGGAAAGATGTGTTCGTTTAATAGATAAACTCTGAAACTACTCTGCCTGGTTTTGATAATTCTTTTTCTATTAGATATTAACATTATCCATAAATATAGGCTTTATTTTTTTAATCGTCAGAAGAATGTCCGGAGGCAACATAACTAGTCACTAATATAATGAAAATTGTGCTTCAGGCACAATTTTCATTATATTATACTGATACGACGCATGCTGATACGACTTCTGATATAGTTGAGAACAAATTAGCTCTGTGAATAATCAAATACATGTATCTAATATCTTATTTGGGTTTATAGACATGAAGTTTAGTTATATTTTTCATGTCTAAGGAAGTCGCCGACCACTTCGGGAAAGATAAATACATTAGAAATAGATGAAGTTTTGATCAAAATTGTGATAAGGGTCATTCCAATGCTAGAGCGACAGCCTCAGCCCTTGCAAAAGGAAGGCTCTGTTAATTCTAAGAGAAGCAAGCAAGCAGTTCGCCACAGATTATGTAGAATTGAGCCATCTAATATTCCCTGTGTCTCGGCGCTACGCTCTCCTTGTAAAGCGCCTTATTCTGATAGCGAAACCGTACATTGAAAAAACATATATGTATCACTAGAGGTGTAAAATCCATGGTATATGAATTTGGCCTCTTTACCATATCCTTCCTCTTCGTTCCTTGTCACTACCCTTTTTACCTGACTGCCCTGGAACGAGGGTAATGTTTTTCGCGCATGCATGATATATATGTATATCCGTGACCACTAAGCCTAAACTTCCGACCGATTTAGAACGATTAGATTCGTATTCTTCCCCGGCATGCCATAGATAATATGACGATGTGACGAGTGATAGTAATAACAGTAACAGTTAGTCGGGTTTTCTTTTTAATGAACGTTTACTTGTTCCCTACGAAAATATTTGCGACGGATCCGAATACATCAGTTTGTTGCGAATGTCCGCACTCGCTTTGCTCCTTCTACCATAAATAATAATCAATAGAAACAAGAAAAACAACGTAAATCGTTTCGATCGATTTTGTATTGTAATTTGGAACTAGGTGGCGTTGTCTTCAGTCTTAAAATAAATGATGATGATCCTGGTCAGAACTAAGTTATGAAAAATGTATACTCTTGATGACCATCAAAGTTTCAATTTAATCTAATGTTTTGAAGTGGTGTAAAAGAAAGCTTAAAAAAGTCCATTACATACTCATGATACTAGTGAAACTAATATAGCCGTTTAAATATACATTTATCGAGTTCAATTACCACATTCAAATGCTTTATCTGCATTATTTAATAAAATTAACATGTAAACATTTCATTTTAAGCTTATGGGCCGTGCGCATTACCTTGCATTGTAGTAAAAAGTTTTAAACGAATGTTTTTGTTTTAAAAATAACAATAACTCATCAAACACGTATTTACACTAACCCAAAGAGTTTTTATGATCATGAAGCATCGTCTCTTTCACCAATCCCATATAATCGAGCGACTTCCCATATCCAAAAGTAAATGTGTGTATATTTATTTATAAACACGAGCAGGAACTGTTATCAGTTGTCTAGACAATTTATTCATCAAGTTTACGAACGCAAAAGTATGAAGAAAGAGTTTAGAATAAGCCCCCGTCGAGCAGCCGAGCGGCGTCTTTGATACGCCCTCCGCCCCCGCCTCTCTAGTTATATGACTGCAACGCAGTCGACTTCCACTTAGAGGAAATTAAAATAACATGAGCCCTTGAACGTGACTAGTCCTCTCTTTGAACTATTTCACTATCGTCCGGGTAAATATCATGCAGGCCTCTTGTGGCAAATATCATGAAATATTAATTTATATTTAATTTTATTCGAAGGGACGTTAAGCGATCATATAATTCATATAAACAAACCAGTGTATTTAATTAAAAAAAAATACATATACGTATTTAATTAAAGTTCTTATGATACAAAAAGCAAGTGTTGGAAGATAAACGATTGTAATTTACCGAAACTTTTTGTTAGAATCTGCAAGCACTGTATACAGTACGGACTACAATCGTTCTGTGCCGACCCCACATATCGTGGGAAAAGGGCAGGGAGAAAAAAAAGTATTTTCTAGTTAAACATTCACACTTCTGTTAATATTTATATCATTTACGTAAGTACTTAGAACCATGATCTGAATATACAATGTCTAGACGAGTGTGGTGATATTTTCATCTTCATTCTTCAAAACCCACTGCGTCCAGCCTCGTCCATTCAGAGACGATGTAGTTGGCCAGACATAGTTATATAAGCATAATATTTTACGAAACTTAAAAGAAAGTAGAACCTTATCAAAATGCCCGATGATACGTTGAGAAATAACACAGCCTTGTTGCGCAATTCATTCGTTTAGCAATCGCAAGATATAATTATGAAATCGTAACTTTATTCGTAGTTTAATGTCATTCAAAGCTCTTGGCTTCATAGAATTTTACTTAATACTAATTTAGCGGCTACAATACCACTTCATTTTAAGTGGCTATGTAATTTGAACGGATAGGATGGACTGTAGTTTTCCATTAACCTATTCACTCTACGCTTGAACATACCGACGTCATAGTAGGAATGGAAGAGAGACGCTGGCATCCCATTTCAATCCTTTACCGTATACTTTATATTTTAAAATGGTAGAGCCCGCAACAACAACATTATATTTGCACGAGTGGGCCGGCTCTACCGGTGAAATATATAATACCGCGACCTCACAGAAGGCAGGCGAAGTCGAAGTACGCTTCTGCGTTTCGTCTGAAGAGTGAAGTGCCGGAGGCCTAATTTTAGTCCACTTTCCCTTCCTATCCATTTCTACTAAGGAAAGGATGGGAAGGGGAAGAGGATTGGACGAGGAAGGGATAGATAGGAATAGGAAATATCCTTTTTTCTGTCTATCCACTCATCTGTTCATTAAAGGTAGGCAACGTATGTGCAACTTATTAGCCTGTTGCAGATGCCTATGCGTAGCGGTCAGTTAACATCAGGTGGCCGCTTGCTCGTTTGCCACCTTTTTCCATAAAAAAAAATGAGTGAGGTGCCGGAGACCTAAGTTTAGCCCTCTTCCCTTTCCTATCCTTTCCTAATAAGGATAAGATGGGAAGGGAAAGAGGCTTGGACAGGGAGGCAATGGAAAAGAAAAGAAAATATCCTTTTTCTTGTTTATACCCTCCCCTGTCCATTAAAGGTCGGCAACGCATCACTCTTATGCTTTTTGCGCTTGCCCATAGGTAGCGGTCACTTAACATCAAGTGAACCGCTTGCTCGTTTGGTTTTTTTGGTGATGATTGCCGTTAAAGTAAATATCTTCGCTGATCAATACAAAACTGTACTAAAATTCTTAATTGTTTACGTACAGTCGTATCAGTTTATCTGGTTTCAAAGCCATCACATTACACGGTAATTGTCATATAATCAATAGCATGTACACCTTCCATTTACTATTCATTCCAATTACCATCACGATATGAATCAAGGACTCAGAACACGATTTTATCATATAATCTTACCTTACATATAACATAATCCAGATAGCCTTATTTCTCAAGGATCCGTTTTGACCAAATGAATATGTTCTATATTATCCAGTTTTATAAAAAGCTAAGAAATCCATCGCATAAACTTTTATAATCCATGAGCTATTAACAACCTAATGAAGGATTTAACTTTTAACAAAGATATGTTATCCAACGATGGGGTTAAATTAAAATACTTTATTCACAACCAAAATTTTGCATCATAGATGTCAGTAAAGGAGCAGGGGTTCATCCGATGTTCAATGACTATTTGACCTATATTGACCTTGAATGATTATCAGGACCTGTCGACAATCGCAACAATCAGAAGAGATACAGATGTGTTGCCAGCTTTTTAATGTACTTTAACCGGGTTTCAGTTTTTAATTTTTTTTGGCGAATAACGAAAAAAAGGTGAGGTGAGCCAACTAATATAAAACTAGCCGACATCCATACAAGGGAACAGCTAAGTCCGCTAATACTATAAGAAAATACACCTAAAAATGCAGCAATCGATTTAAATTCAATTCACGGTGCAAGCTTTCAGTGTCAGAGAGGATACGTTAGCGGTATCGGGCATCGAACCCGCTATCGACAAGTTTACTATCAAGGTGCTCGCCGCGGTCACCGGCGGATGCAATCGCTCTTCAACTTTATCAAATCGAACGCATCTCGATTTTACATTTATACGCTACTTCAGATTATTTCAATCCGTTGAAATCATACGGGAAAATATTTGGTAACTACAATCTAAAAATGTTATGTTACGGGAAGTGTTTAGACATGTAATTTTTATTCTGCTTCTTCATTTGCATCTTCTAGACGTTGGCAATCATTACAGCCGACTGGATTTTGTTTATTACTGTTCTAAACGGCCATCTCGCGGTCGTCAATGATCAAATCCTTACCGTAATCCGTAACTTAGAGAAGGATATTTCCCTCGCTTTCCTTCATCATACATCTAAGCTTAGAAGCTATTTGTTTACTGGTTCCCTTAATATTGAATTCTTTGATTTAACTTTGACATAGTTGGACTTACCCAGGACGTTGGTTAGATAACATTACTTTTGCATTATATGTTTTTTTGTATCTTTCTCCTCACTAATTCTTTCAATATGTATGACCAAATCACCGAAGCATACTTTTCTAATCATATTTATTTTAAAGGCTTTATATAATATATACATAGCAACGCTAGATGCCTACATAGGTATCTAGCGACACGAAACGCCATTTTCTGAATTGTCGTTTCCTTGAAGCGTACACTTGTCTTTATTTATTCAACTGAGATGGCAAGCGACGTGGAGCCGAAAAAACTTGGAAACCGGCTCGCGGACGATTTCGAAAATATTTGGTCTGATAAGCGAGGTACCGTCCGCATACGAGGACATGTTTTCTATCTAAGCTAAGTAGCATGACAAACGACCTAATAAATAGTCTTAAATTAAATAGAAAATACACGATTGTGGCAATTAGCGAAAGAACGGTCTAAATATTTTAGAGTGCGAGGTTATCTGCAAAGGTACAAATTTCTACCAAGTGATTTCTTATACGTATTCCTAAAAATTGAGAGTCATTTTAGAATATTAACAAGATATATAAGGGATCGATCCTTTTGAACAAAGACTATGTTTCACTAATAGCAAACTTTTAAAGTAGTATGTATACATTTCATTATAATTTTGTATGTTGCAGATTTTCTCGCGTAATCAATATAATCTTGTATAATACTATAACAGCGTTTAATTGGGCTTATTAAGTCTTGAATACGACAGACAGTAAGACTATCGCATACTTAAACCTATAGAACATAAAACATATAAACTGTAGTAATATCAAAATGACTTTGTCATCATCATCTCCCTGTATCAGTCCGATGCTGGCTCCGGTCCTCCGCTTTCCATATCCGACTTACTCATTTCTGGTTCTTTTTCTTCAAAACTTACTTATGACCTTCCTATGTA
The DNA here is from genome assembly GCA_018246275.1 of Papilio slateri. Taxonomy (NCBI): domain Eukaryota; kingdom Metazoa; phylum Arthropoda; class Insecta; order Lepidoptera; family Papilionidae; genus Papilio; species Papilio slateri. The sequence goes on from DWTW01000037.1 coordinate 14,278, forward strand.
TTAATTGATAGAAAAACCAGGACGTATTTTAACGGTGCTATAATGCCACATCGACAATTCTGAAACCAATGAAACTAATATTGAGATCTGGAAAGAAACAAAACTTGAAAAAAGTGAAACAAATATTGTGACACGATTGGGTTAGCAGATGGGGAGGTCCTAATTTACTATCGATTAAAGAATTTAAAGTAACATATGAGTTATACTGTGTCACTTTAAATACGTTGATCGAATAAAGATAGCAAGTTAATGATAAAAAATATGAAGTAATATATTGTTTTGCAGTCTGTAGTCGGGTTGAGGCCTCCGAAAGATGGCGGTGCGATGCGATGGCGCGGAACGCCTCGCGACGACCTCAGCAGTGCGCCGCGCCGCGCTGCCACGTACACTGAAATTATATCTATATATATATGTAGATTATCGTTATACTGAAACCAAGATATATATTAAAGGTTTGTAACTTCAATTCAAAACAATTCAGCCTTTTAAAAATTATATTCTTTTTAACTTTTACATGTTTAAACATTAAATTCTGACTTTTCCGTGTCAAAACCTCTATTACATATATTTTACACAAACTAGTCGAAAAAAAGATAGCGAACGTTATTTTACTTTTCTTATTTATTTTTCGGAATAGAATAGTTAGTTCTATTATTAAAAAAAAAAAAAACAAAAGTGCAAATAAAATTAAAAAAGATTGTTCCATGCACACTTGCGCACTCGTTAGTTGAATTATAGGACTATAATCTGTTCATTACTAGAAGTTACTGGAGGCAGGCTTCTGTAAGCAGAGAACAGCAAGTCTTTTTGTCTCTTAACATAGGATGAACCGCTTTCTCATTTTTCTCTCTTCCAAAAAATATACCATTTTACGACGTTTCAGGAATAGAGAGAGAGAGAGAGAGATTAAATATAAATGTTCAGAAAATATTAGCATATATTATATACAGATCTCATATTCTTATCTTAATTAAAGGTAAGAAGAAATCAAAATTCTTTATACGTAATATCGAGAGCCGGATCGGCCGCGTTTTCCTTCAGATAACAATATTTGCCGGGCGGTTCCGGGATGTCGCTCGCCTTATCTAATGGGAACTGATAACAAGGGACGTGGCGGGACTAATGCGACTTCTACCTCTTATATCAGGTGATGATATATCATTTCTTGAACATATCTCCGAGTATTTTATTACATTTATAACTATAAATTAGAAATTCGACTGACAGGATACGGGCTTGAAGTAGAAGTCTTCTGCTTGTTGCCTGATTTGACGGGGGAGGGGATGAATAGGCAAAGGAAATATACTTTTTTCTATCTATGTCCATTAAACTTAAGCAGCAAATCTGCAACTCCTTTGCTTGTTGCGGATACCTAGAGGTAGCGGTCACTTAGCATCAGGTGAACCGCTTGTGCGATTGCCACCTTCTTCCATAAAAAGGTGCCTACCTTGAGATGTCATCCTTTTTGTTTTCCTCCCTGTCTAAATCTATCAACGCATCTTCATATACATATGATGTTAAGGATGTTATTATGTAATCTTAATTCATAACCATTCTTCAATTTAATTTTATTTAAAAATATCGGAAACACCTTTAACCTGCAAGCCTTTTAGCCTAAGGGGCTATTCAGCTGCTTAGGTCGATTTCGGTGGTAAAATATTTGAACAAAACTATTTCGTATCCTTCACGCTGCAGCCATACTTACTTGAAGCTCATACATTATCAGATAATAAAAGCAAGGACAGGTGAAACCTTCATCAGCGTGAATAATATTTCAAAATACATATCGTTGCACATTGACTCGGTGACAGGCCTACGGGTTAATAGGTGAACAAGAGCTTAAATTAGTTAGTCTTCAACATAGAAACAAAGTAGTCTCTTAATGTTTTACAGGTTGATTTTTGGGAATGTACGCAAGAATTACACGAAATAATTTCTCCCATCTCCATTCTACCGTCGGACGTTTAGACAAACGGCAGATCTCAATCCTTTTGTCGTATACCGCACGTTGAAACGTCGATTGAGCGATTTGAATCTTCGTTCCTTGAGAGTACGGCAAGGGATTATTATGGAATTATGGAAAAAGTTACCAGCGTCTGTATTTCCGTCCAATTATGACGCGTACTATCTATAGACCACATCACACCCGGGTGATTAATTTATTGAACAAGAAATAAGATTTCGGTGTCAATATAAAGCAAGAAGCAATAAAAATAATCAATATTAGACAGTAGAGACGATATCCTATACGAAAAATTATTCTTAAAATAGTTGAGAGCACAATTAAATACACTTAAACAAATAATAGTAATTAAACACACCTTTTTTTTTTGTAATACAAAAAAATCTATTGTTATACATTTAAGTAATTAACCAAATAGAATCAAGAATAATCTAATTTGAAGTTTTATCAATTCAAATGCGATTACGAAGTTAGAATAAACATGAGGCGGGTACTCCATTAAACGAGCATCGGCCGGAAATTTTAAAAGAAAATTTGAACAAATTACCGATCAGCGTTAAGAAGTGCGCTGCTCTTGGATTTGTAGACGGAAAAAAGAAAGAAAATTCGTCCTTAATTGTTAACAAAAATGATTTAAACGAGATGTGGACAAGAAAAATGTTTTTTTTTAAATAGTTTTTTTTTGTACAATAGGTAAAGCGAGTAAGTTATTCATCTGAAGTCTTATAACTCTCACTGACCGATTCTGTACTTTATCAATTTATAATCGGACGGGACATATTATAAGCTGTGAGCAAATTGTGAACTGAACGAATCCTTTACAATTTGACATATGTAAAACGCAACGAACTTGTTTTTTCTTTGACAAACATCTTCATAAAATAATTTTATATATAGCTATTATGTTCAACCTAACGAAAGTAACCTTTAATTATCTTACATTGTAACTTAAACTTTAATATATTATAATAAAGCAAGCAAAATAACAGTTTACAGTTTAAAAACTGTCGAAGTAAAATCGTCAAATTGTCAATGAGTTGTTCATAATTTGCTGATACTTTATGCCTAGTGAGATTATGAAATGCAGAAGTTCACAATCGATCGGTGACATAATCACCGTTACCCTTAAATATCTTTACATGAGCTCCGAATGCTTTGCTATCCATTGTCTAGATAAGAGAAAGTAAATTCCAGAAGAGTTGCAGGTATATCGGTAGTCTTTAAGTACCTACGAATTCCGAGGAGATCGATATAAAAAGGAGGACAAAGTGGAGGTATATTATTAGATATATTATTGTAGAAAAGGTGTAGTGGTGAAAAGTTAATTTCGATAAACGTTTACCTATGTAATATCAATTGAGTTTATACAACCGTGAGAATTTATTTTCCATGTTGTTTCAAGTACCTAGAGATCAAATTTTTCCATGGTTATCAATAGATTAAGTAAAATAATTAAAAAAAAAGTTTTTCTTGTTTTTAATTATTCAATAGTGCATGACGCGGTCCAAGACGCGCCACGCCTTGATTAGTCCGGTCCGATTTTTCCGTTCAATTGAACTTATGAAAAGTCCGTCGCCGGCCGTCCTCGCGCCCCAACACGGTAATGACTGTTTGATCTCATTACTCGACCAAATCGGAACAAGTTCAATATTCATGTCCATTTCATATCCATGAAGAAAGTTAAATCTCGAGAGAAAAAGGAAAAATCCTAACGTTCATTCCGTGAATAGCTAAGAATATTCTTCACTTATATAATAACTCATCATCATCAGCCTGCATCAGTCCGCTCCTGGACATAAGTCTTCCCCAATACCTTCCACAGTATGCGGTCCTGCGCTTTCCGCATTCAGCGACTTCCTCCCGTACTCACGAGGTCATCGGGTCCATCTGGAATAACTCATATCTTGTTTAAAATTACTGTTATATGATTTCAGGTATAATGTTACAATTTATCTATAGTTTCAATGCCACCAAATTAGTCACGAAATTTACATTTCTGGAACTTATACGTTAAAAAAAACAATTATCATTATTTGTATCCGTACTATGAATACCGGCCCACTTTTTCTTCTTCTTTTCAGCCGTTAGTGGTCCACTGTTGGCCGTAGGCCGTCCCCGTTGATCCACAAAGATCGATCTTGCCGCCCTCATCCATTGGACTCCTGGAACTTTGATCAGATCTGTCCATCTTGTGGGAGGTCTACCTGCGCTGCGGCGGCCACGTATAGGTGGACTGAAGAATTCACTTCATGAGTCTTCCCAAATCGAATCACTGAAATCACGAATTAACTTCAATGAAAACGCCGTAAAGGCGAGGTATTCCATTGACGTATATTTCTGCGTTTGGTCAGTGCGTCTGGTGAGTGTGTCAGTGATGTGTCATTGAACCCCTTTCATTCTTTTTCCTATCTTCTTTTATATTCCTTTTGCCTATTCGGTTTATTTCAGAAAGGCTGGCAGCGCTTAGGTAACCCTTCTGATAGCTTGCGTTTGTTGCGTTTCGTTTTACTCTTGCTGTTTCTTTTACCGTTTCACATCTAACGTCGTTTGCGGGTTTCTGCTATTAATCTGTTAAGATATTAATAGAAATTATTACCATAATTTATTCTTCTAAGTTAATAAGACTCAAATTATATACTTCTATAAGTAATTTGAGATCGGTTCTTATTAATTCACCACACTGAAGGAGAATACTATTTTCTAAGTTATTAGGTAGGTAGTAGGTAAGGTATAAGGTATATTTCTAAGGGGTAATGTATTGTACCAACGACTCGTAACATTGTCAGCTTTTGAGCGGAGTTTACGGCACCAGTTCCATTCAGCACGCACCCCCACATCGCTGTATTGACCGACGGCACTGCGCATGCTTGACGTAACAAAAAATATACAATCTTACTGGATGCGATATGAAATTACTTAACTTATAAAAGAAACATACAAACGAATTGATATTTTTGAAGTCGTTTAAAAAACCTCAACAGGATCATTGTTTTATTACTTTATGGATGGTATTATTATATTATTATATTTTATATATGGTATTATTATATGGATCGTATTGGATTATATTACGCCTATTTGAAAATATATATGATTATTAACTGATCCTTACAAATACTTCAAACATTATCATGATCACATATTTAGTTCATCACTGAGATCCCTGTCCTGTTCTCACTTTATATGGAGTCAGCACAACATATTTTCATTTACCAAATCGTTCTATCATTCGTTACTCCCTTCTTAATCATGTCATCTCTCAAGGCAAATCATCTTTTCTTAGAACTATCCGAACTACCCATATCGTTTGGTGTAGGTTAAGCTCTCTTTGTCACAAGCAATTGCTACCTCCATATAACATGTACATACAATACTCAATACTTATTAAATTTACTTCTTGATGTGAACATTCCTTCTCCATTCTGCTAACACAATCGTTTCACAATCGTGTCTCAATAGTTTTACTATTGTTGGTTTGGCATTTTGCTTATCAATAATGTGTCACTGAGATCTGGATACCATTATGAGATCATTAACTCAATGGAATCAAGGCCCTGAAAGATTTGATAACCTATAAATTACAGGTATTGTTATTGCTTTATCTGTTCCAGATATTCTTATCAGTGACACCCCACCGTTGGGAGCGTATCAAGCACACGGGTACACGGGCATACGGGATTATAAGTAAGCTGTTTACAGCACAGTTGACTCGGAAAATTTTAGTCATATACCTAATTTAATTCTTCTTTATTTTTATTAGTAGAATAGTCATAAGGAATAATATTATTGTGGGAACCCATTTTTACAACCTTGTGGCTAACGTGTGTAGATTTCATCGTGTCTTAGGCCCTTATCATACCTTTCTTCTCTCCGTTTCCTTACCTACTCCACTTCAGTTACGCAAATACTGTTTTTTTATAGAATTAGAGGGCTAACGAGCAGCGGGTCGCATAATGTTTAGTGATCACTGACGCCCATGAACATCCCAACATCAGAGGAACTGCAGATACGCTGCCAACCTTTAAGGAGAGTACGCTCTCTTCTGTCGTAGTAACGAATCTATAACTTTTCTAATTGTTGTCAACGTTGATGAATAGCGTGGTGCTTTGCCTCTCACTGCTATAAAAATACTCATTACTTGAATTAAGAAAAGCTCTTGTATGTATTAACCAAATTAAGATAGACGGAGATACATAAACATTTGGTTTTCGTCGAGCTCATCGGATTGTAATTGTGACAGAGAAGTTACACGCCAAATACCAAAACTGACGTGATTTGTTAAACTCACTCATATATTTTGCTTCAGCCATCAATTGACCCGATACCTACATAGGTTTTACGCGTCTTGGGTTCGGGTTTACTACATAATATGCACTAGTCTACGATAAAGTGAAATAATAAGAATGTTTTATATTCATAGTAAATATCCCGATTCAGCCTAATCGTGGTTTACACAGTAACAATCATTAAAACGGCAGCGCAGTAGGAAAACACAAACAAAAACAAAAATATAAATCAAAATGAAGAACAATCCATTAACTCGATCCACAATAAAAAAAGAAAGATGGCCGCCGCCGATTGGCGGTTCCCCTGACAGGAGGATGTGATTGGCCGACGCGTCGACGCGCTGCGTTCAGAAATTCGATACTTTTTAATAATAGCTCCTTTAGTTAATGCGATCGCCTTTTATATTACATCGCCGTAGGTTAGTATTTTATTACATAGACAGCCCAAATACGGCCTTAAGTGGTCGGCACCGGCTGTGGGAAAGGGGATACCGCTTGTTTCGGATTTCTCTTTATGTGTGGTTCGATTAGGTCGGATCGTGTGGGATAATCTAAGGGGAGAGTATAATGTTTTCTGCGCTGGACTTTTAATATAATTAACAGTTTCGTTAACTACATCTGTTTTTGTCATTCACCGATTTACTTTTAGCCTATTTTAAAATGTGTACGTATCATTTTTTTTACTTAATATTAATGGCGTTTCGCGGATATTTTTAGATGTTTTCAGGCTTACAACCATGGTTAGCCCTAAGCATCTATATACTTAGACTTGGAAACCTTAAACCTACCTTAAACTTGAAAAAGTCTTCAAATTCTCAAACTGATTGTTTAAAAGAGTACATGCGTGGAATAAGTATTTCTTAGAACTCATTCTGAACTAACTGGATGTCTATTAACATTTAGACCAGTTTTAATAAATGAATATTTGACTGATCTCTGATCAGATCAATTAGAAATAGATATTATTATTAATAAATATGTTCATAATTGCAACATACGTGTTTTATTTTTTCTACATTCCCTGTATGTCTCTCAATAATCTTAGATAAAAAAACACTTAAATAGCCAATATCAAGCAATACTGCGATTATACGAGTGTTTTATTTACAGAACGTTTTACTAACTTGTGACAAACATGATAAAATAACACAGGCATTTAATAAAATGAATTAAAAAAATCACACAGATAAACAATAACAGGCCGCAAATGAAACTCAATCGAGCACTAACAGATAGAACAAAAAAAAATATCACAAACGCAATCTAGAGAGGCGGGACTAATCACAGTGCAAGCACTGTAAATCATTATCAAACAAGGTATTGCTTAAATACGCGAGATACTCGAGACTCTCATTGATGGGTCTGCGCAAACAAAAATATCGACTGTTCGATAACCGATGCGTCAATCGATACTGACCCCGCATTGATACGACAATGAGCAAATACTAGGTGCGCGATAAAAAGTGAATGTGGTTCAAATTGAATCGGTACGACTTCAGTGATGTAATGATACGAGACCGAACACTAAATTGCTCAGTAATTTATACAATTTTTTTTATATTATTACCCTAGAATATAATTATTTGTTTATTACAACAAACCATTAAATATCTACGTAGGGCATAATACAGTATCCTAAATATATCTATTAGAGTATTAGTTCGTAACCATATATGAATTTAGTTGCCCCCTTATCTTGATTCAATATCGTACATGAGTATATGTGGATGGAAAAATAATCAATAGTTTAAAAACTAAGAAAAACCACGCAAAGCTCTCCTTACGTATTGCTATTTGTAACTAGATTTTCTCAATCTTAAAATAAATGACGATGATGATGATTTTGGTCAGAACTAAGTTATGAAAAATGTATTCTCTTGGTCCTTGATGAACATGCACTATAAATTTCAATTTATTCTGACGTTTGTAAGAATACATTACATATATACCAGAGAAAATAATATAAGCTTAAATCAATTATATCGATAGAGATAAATGCTTCACTAGTTATCTATTAGTCGCAAGTACAAAAACTACGTCGTGAGTCTTGGATTTCAGTCCAGTAGTTAATACAGTGAAGATGCAACTGCTTCATCATTGAACCGGCTCTACTGGAGAGCACCACTACCTGAGCAGAATACCGGCGTGGAAGATTTTTTCGTATACTTCGACATTTCGTAACATGATGAGGTTTCTCAGGGCCCATCCTCTCCGCTTCCTCTCTTTCGCTTCTTATTATTCATTCTTCGTTTTGTACGAATAGGTTTACATTTTTCCAATTATTACAAGCAAAAATTACAATAAACTCTGACACAATTAGTTTTTATTGAAAAGCCAATAACGACTATTACATCTCTGTGGCCTTAATAGATCAAAAAAAGATTTTATGAATGTTTCTTATTTATTCAGCTTATTTATTTAATCTAAAACAAGACTATTCCATAATATCGTGTCGTGTCCACGCGTCTAAGCAACGTGATGTACTCGTCAACGTTTCTCGGTTATGTTCGATACTCGTTAAGAGGCAACCCTGCCACCCCCCGGCTTCGCTCCCCCGCGTCTGTATGACCCGCCGTTGTCCTCGGATCCCATACATACGTGCAGCTGAATCTTCGCCTTGAGACGCGATGTTCGTTTGGGTATTTTACAAGCCACATTTTGATGAGTGGGACCACGTGTACTGGAAGTCTATGGTCTGATTCCCCGCTCTCTCATGGGACACCAAGAAGCGTGGCAAGACTTTTTAAAATTTTTAATTCGCCTTTCACTTTTCTGCTTCCCTTTTTCGACAGATAGACACCTCTGTCTACCCCATAAAAGCCAATAGACAAATACAGAAGGATAAAAAGAGTATTCATACCCAGATTTTAAAGTCACGAGTGTGTTGCCTTTTTGTTTATTCTTTTGATGTATTTATTACAATTGTGATAAACAACATTGGTATATTCATTGAACGTTCGAGACTTCAGGCAAACTTTACCGTTACATGACATTCCTTGTACAATAATTTACACGTACGTACACAAATATGCGGTAGTGATGTTCCCAACCTTAAAAATATATCAATGACCAATGTTTATTTGTTGCGGTTATCGATTCGGATATCGATATTGACTATCAATAGAACATGGGCTTTGTTTTGATGATTCGATACATTTGGAGTAGATGTTTAATCAACACTAATCAGTAGAACAAATATTGTGTTAGTTGAAATGATGCGTCGATTGAAAAGAAACATACGGACGGTGTAACAACTGAGACTTAATTTTCTGAACAATTATTGGATAAAATTTATAATACACATATTAAATAAAAAAAAAAACGTTGTCTTTCTTAATAAAATGTATTAACGACATAGAGAACTATAAGTTACAAATTAAAATACTCAGCAATCAATTGACGTTCCCAAGTGATTTTGGACGTCCTCCAAACATCGCTATTAAGATCGGTTACTTTGCCTAATAGGAATCTATAATTATACTATTGAAATAATCGTACAATATTACATTTCGACTTAAAAGGCGTCGTAAGGTAAAAATATACTCGTTCTAAGAAAATTTACCATCTTAAATTTTGTAATTCAAAATTCTGTTGTTGTGTTGTCATGGGTAAACGTACAATAGCTTTCGCTTCTCCAAAAACGTACAGTTAGTCACCAAAAACAATATTTAATGATCCAATGAACATATTGAACAAATTATAAACTATCAAAAAGTATACACACGTACACTAATAAGCATTCAGTATATCTAAGCGTTCCGTTGTGATTAACGCCGTCCATGATGTAATAATTAGAGGGATACAAAATGGCGTCGGGGTCGATGCACCGAGAAGCGGTGCTGTCGAGCTGAATAAACGCTACAAACAATTCTAAACGTTACGAAAACCGCTATAAATATTGTAATGCCATTTGCTATTAGTATAATTTCTATAGAAACTTTTCACGGACCTTATATATTCGCAAATGTAACGCCCAATCACTGCATTATAC
>DWTW01000038.1:0-24509 GCA_018246275.1 Papilio slateri
ATCTATAACAAATACAATGCTAGCGCGCGACTCCGAGAACAACGACAATCAAACATACAGGGCCCGCCACTACTCCGTAATACCCCTGGGCCCGCGGTCCGGTTTGATCAGTTGGGTGGACAACGTCACGCCCCTCTTCGCTTTGTACAAGAGGTGGCAGAATCGAGAAGCTGCGATTATTTGCGCCAAGACCAACAAGACGGTGAACGTTTTACGTCCTTCCGAGCTGTTCTACAAAAAACTCAATCCTTTGTTGAAAGAGGCGGGAATATCGACGGAGAGTAGAAAGGAGTGGCCGGTGTCAATCCTGAAACAAGTGCTGCAGGAGCTGACGGCGGAGACGCCGCGCGACCTGCTGCGACGCGAGCTATGGTGCGGCAGCGTGACGCCCGAGCAGTGGTGGCAGATGACGCGCCGCTACAGCTACTCCGTGGCCGTCATGAGCATCATCGGCTACATCATAGGGCTCGGTGACAGACATTTGGACAACGTGCTAGTGGACTTGACGTCCGGTGAGGTGGTGCACATAGACTACAACGTGTGTTTCGAGAAGGGCAAGACGCTGCGGGTGCCGGAGAAGGTGCCATTCCGCATGACGCCCAACCTGGTGGCGGCACTAGGGGTGACTGGCATTGAGGTGAGTTTTGTTATAACTTCATTTTGTATTATAATCCCATAGATAACTACTGCCTAAGGCTAAGATATATCATATAACATGGTTATTTAGCCATCAATGCTATATAAGCCGTTTTATATTGTTTCATTTTTTGATTCTTAAAACTGATACACTTTGTCGAAGGTCTTACGAAAGTCGGTAAAAAAAAAACTACGTTTACCTGTTAACATAGATTTTTTTTTGTATGCACTAACAGATTTCGAAATTCTACTAAGCATTTTTTAACTTAGTAAATCTGAACATCATGTTACAATTACTATTAACACCATGCTATAAATACGTTATCGTGTATAAATGTGAAGATTTTGCATTTCAGCTTTGGAAAGTTTTGTTAATATTTCGAAAGGATTCGAAATATTAACAAAACTCGTTATTGATATATTATTTGACATAGATCTGTTCCCTATTGTGGTGTACAGATGTATCATCTGCTTTCGACGGAGCTTTCAAGTATCAATAAGGATCAAATGTGACAGGAAGTGAGACGCTTTTTGGCACTTCGATCGGAAATCAACCACACATATTTTGCGATTCAACCCTAAACATGCGGGATATACCGATCGATAACTTAACCGCTAGGTTATGGGGTTGTACTAACATTATGTATGAATAAGTTTCAACGTAGATTGATTGCTTTCACGTACCTGTAAACGTACATGCTCGTTTGCCTATAATCAGTATTGAGCGTTTCCGGCCACTGACACTCGTATTGCATCATAATTATGCTGTCTATTTTCTCATTGTTCCTTTCGGTTGTAAATAATGTAGGCAACATTATCAAAGAACACCATACGCCGGGTAAATTTAGTTTTTTTAATACTTTTTGTTTTTTTTTATCCCCTTGTAAAAAGTATTAATACTAAATCTAAAATAATTGCTAGAGGTATACACTTAAAAACGATATCTTATCAGAATTGAGCTGGCCAGACATTTCGCAGATAAGTCGATCTTTTAGGCGCTGATCTATTTTAGTAAGTCAAGTTGTTTCAATCGGGCAATTATAAATCAACCCACAGAATTTCTTTTTGGTCACGAAACCTAACTTCTGATTGTATAACTAAGGAACGGGAGAATGAGTAAGCTTCTAATAAACTGATTCGTCCTTTTTACAATACTAACTAAATATTCCAATGAAAGAGTCAAGTAAAGAGCAATGATTTTTACTTTTTCTACTGATTTATACATCACCATCAAATTTATTAACTGAGTCACGAATCTTACAACTTACAGGTTAGGTAAGGTTTTTTTTACAAAATAAAACAATTCTACAGACTCACCATCCGTATTCTTTTTGCACATCTTAATGTTTAATTAGATTAGTTAATAGTTTACTGCTGTAATATACATATGTTACAAATGAAGATGCTGTAGGATAACTATCATACTATGCTGAGTTATATTTACAGCGGCCTATATCGAAGTACACACGCGTGTAGTGGACAAGGTAGTGGCTGTCTTAGTAATTCAGAGGATAATGTCATTTTTTAGAGGCGAATAATGCTATTAAATAGAAATCTCTTTAATTAGCGATCTAAATCAAATCTTGATATTTTTATATGATTGAAGTTGTACTAGTAACAAATATATTTCCATACCACACCATGGACAGAGTAATATCGTTGTCAACGATAGTTTGGGTCTTGTAAGGTTGTTATATTCTCTCGTATTAAATATTTATCCGTAAAATCGGAAACTAAGTTTTATATTATCTTATTTATATTGTCGCTGTTTTGCGATTCATACTTCCTTGTTAAAAATAAAAAAAATAAACTCTCACGCCTCTGAACTCAATCGGGTTAGTCGGGGATGGCAATTGGTATCCCCGTTTTCACTGTGCTTATTAGGTGGTAAATGTGTCAGGGGAATGAGACGTATTGCCGTAATACGTGGGACGTAAACATTTGTGATTGTTGAAAATTTTGACGTTGCTCGGAATCGAACCTTAGACCAGCTTGTTTATTTTATCGGTTAGTTAAGTTAGTGTTACTATTAAGTCTTCTGATTTTTTTGGATGTTGATAAGTAGTTGTTTGTTTGTTGTTGTTAACATTAAAAAAAACTCTTAAAAAATTATATAGATCTCAAACTGAACCGATACAGCAGCTGAGGACCGTGTTTCATGTACACTGAAATAAAAGTTAGCGCCTCTCCATCGCGTACTAAACTCTTGTAATTACTTAGCCGATGGCAATCGAGCACAAGAAAGAGCTGATGGAGTACGATAAACAAATGAAACAATATCTCATTGACTAACTGCCGATCTTAGTTCTCGTAACCCTCAAGCCCTTAACCACTAACCGACCGTCCTGAAGCAATACGCCTTACTGTCCTTCATAATAAAACCTCTTTAAATATCTTCTTCATCATCGTAGAATGGAATCGCACTTGTAGTTACTTTGGTGTTTTGGATGTTCTTTGGCGGCGGTGATCACTTAATATTAGCGACCCGCCGCCCGTATGCCTGGTCTTGTAAAACAGATTGTCCTGCTGTCAATGGTTTGCAGGAATTTATAGCATATTGAGCAGTACATATTGCTACGACAGGTGTCGCGGTAGGCGTTATTCGTTTCGCCACAAGCATGTGTGTTCAGCTGTGTTGTATTGAACTGCGCTACAGTTGGTAAACAAAATTATTGGAGTAACGAGTCGTAAAATTTTAGGCTTCGATCAACCACCAACAGAAGAACATTTTGATAGTCTCATTTTATGATGTAGATCATGAAAATTTCCCTGTAAAAACTTAGAGAAAAATTATGAGAGATACAATTATATATGGCACATATGTTATTGTATATAGATTACTAACAGTGAATTCGATTTTAGATTATTTTTATCTACGACTCATCACGCTAGACAAATTAATGTAAGTACTTGAAATAATGCCGCTTTCTTTCATGTGTACTTCTACTATGAAGCGTGTGTTCTGGTGAGGTAAAATTGATTATAACTTAATTAAATGGTACAGGATAAGTAAAGGGATGTGGTGAGCAATTATGACACGCATGGAATAACTTAGTTTTATCAGATCTACCAATAATACAATTCTTATATTAAATATCTTAAAAATATTTTTGAGAGTTTGTACTGCACTGATAAACATATTCCGTTACTAACTTTATACTGCTTCTAAAATATAATATTTTACATACATTTTTTTATAGAAAATGTCGAGTTGTATTTAAATTATTATCCCATTTATAATTTGAGTATATTCTTTAATGACAGCGCCATCTACGTTTAGAACGCCGCTAACTTGCGTTCTTACATTACTTCTATTAAGCGTTAAAAGAGGGCGACAGTAGTTTGAAGACATTCTGCCAAATAAATAAATCGTAAATGAGCTATGTGACACGATTACTTTTTATCTATATCTTAAATAAACCACAGCAATGTTTTGGTTGTGAAGACTACGCGGCTAATTAAAATATTTATAAGTCTGTTGAATAATTTAATTTACATCAAACATCTTAATTATCATACTATTAAAACATCTCAATTAATCTGACGGATAACATCTTTATATATTTAATTTCATTATAGCGGGGAACTCATTAAAATCTCTCAATAAAAATTCAACAATAAAGCTTTCATAAATTTGAGCGTAGACTTGAACAGGTAGGTACCTGAATGCGAAGTGCGGTACCTACACTCACTAACATTAAAATCTAGAAGCGTTTTGCGTTTCCCACTGAACGTTCGTTAAATATTTGTCATACACACTATACCGCATCGGGGGAGCGATCGGTCGCCTTGTGCACCGGCGTCGGTCCATCGGGAGCGTAGGAAGGGTTGGTGTCGCCCCCGTCCGAATCCATGTAACCGATATTTTCTATGATGCGACATCTAGACGTGTCGGGATCGCGTTCCGCGTACAGCAGCTTGGCCGGGCGACCTCCGAGGCCGCTGGGCGCGGCGGGAGCGCTCGATCTCGTTATGGACCCTTCTCGAAGCGCCACAGAACCCCTTTTCCTCTCCGGAGCGGGCGATCCCCTGTACTCCGACGTGTCGGGTCGCTTGCACCTGAGCAGTTTGGCGAAGGCGGCCCTGAAGCCGGCGTTCTTCCACGCGTATATCAGGGGGTTTATGCCCGAGTTGGACATGGCGAGCGATGACGTCAGCCGGTACACTATCGGGTTGTGCAGCGGGATGATGGGTAGCGTCTGGGCGCACGCCACGACCACGAACGGCATCCAGCAGATTGAGAAGGATCCAAGAACTAGCAGCACAACCTGAAATGGGAATAAACATTTCCTTATTAGCCATGTCACATATGACAGGAAGAGAAAAAGCCGTATTTGATTTGGAAGTAAAATAGCATTAGTATCGTACTTGTATGCTCTTCCAATCGTTGGCGCCTGCGGGGCAGCAGGTGTTGGCGCGCATGCGGCGCGCGTGGTAGGTCGCCTCGCGCCAGATGCGCCAGTACAGCACGAACATCACCATCCAGATCAGCGAGAACATCGGCGCCAGGATGCTGGTCGTGTACGATTTGGGCACCACCTGTAAATTTTAAAACTGTAACATTAATATCCTGCATTTTGAATGTTTCTTTCTTATCAGTTATTGCTAAGATCGATGCAAAACTAAAGAAGCCTCGTTTCTGTCACATTACTTGTAGGATTCGTAACTTATAAGAATTTTTCATGTTTCTTTGCTTTACGGACGTTTTCTTTTTCATCGACCTTTTCAAATTTTACAATATCCTTTAATTTTTGTTGTGTTCCCTTTTATCATTTAATTTTAAAAGTCTCATAAAAAAAACTTAATTGAGTAAGAAAGTGATTAGTTTAATTTCGAATAGGTAGTTTTGCGCGATCCAATAATTGTAATATGTTTTTTTTTCGGGGGTTATTTTTTCTAAATATTATTTATGTATATGATCTACGTTTGATTGGTAGTGATTCACTGATAATAGACATAGACGGATAACATACGGTTTGTTTTCTAACACGTGGTCGGATTAGAATTTGTGAAGTGTTTTATAATGTTATCGTTTATTTGTACAAAAAATGTCAATCACTCCATTCATATGCTGTGTGTGATACACCCTCAGTCGCACATTGCTGTGGTTTTTTCATACGATTGATGGGCCTAGTGGTTTCCACGTGGTTTTCCGACACCCATTTATATTGTAATTATTTATTTCTTTTGAAAAATTCTATATTGATACAATGAAAACTAATATGAATACAGATAAAACGAACATTCAGTGTTAACATTGAGTAAATCCTCAATCAAATTCTTAAACAACCCATCTCTACGTATGAAAGGTGATGAAGAAATCTTATGCAAAGACATTTGCAAAAGTGTTTCAAAATATTAGTATTCTATAGTTGTGTTTTGATATTTGAATCTATATCTACCCTTAGTGTGTGTCGTTTAAATCAAAACAGTCTACGTGTGTCTGCAATTTTCTTATAAAAGTTATGATTATTGTTAAGGCGTACGTACTAAGTTCATTTCGCAAGCGACGCCCTCGCGCCAGTCGTTCCAGAACATGGGCATGCAGGAGATGCAGAGCGCCACCGACCACGTGGCGCTCATCAGCAGCCGCGTCACCAGCTTCGTCATGTACCGGCTGTAGTGCAGCGGGTGCACTATTGCTATAAATCTGCAAATTCATTTATATCAAAGGTTAATATTTTAAAACTATTAATATGTTAAAAATGATTCAATATATCAGCCGTGGACTTGAATTCTCACACGTAAAAAAATCATTCATAAATAATTGTATGTATAACAATAATAAATCTTGAAACTGACCCTTGTCACATTTGGGAACTACAGGCTAAATTGGATGAATGAATAAATATAAAAAGTATTACCTGTCGACGGCGATCGCTATGATGTTATAAATGGATGCGAGACACGCGAGTATTATGAGGATGAACCTCATGAGGCAGGACCACTTGACCTTGCCGAAGTCATCGTCGAGGTAGAAGACGAGGTGGTAGGGGAGCGTTAGGCCCACCATGAGGTCGGATATGGCCAGGTTGAGCACGAACTGGTTGGAGACGAGTGAGGAGAGGCGGCGGCTCAGCGTAACGGCGAGGATGGTGAGCGTGTTGCCGCTAACGATGAGCAGCATCAGCGCGCCGTCCATGATGCTCCACGCCCAGAAGTTGTACAGGTCCGGACTCGGCCCCGCCTTCGTGGTGTTCCACAGCGCGTCGCTGCCATTGCCCAGTTCAAAGTCCATACCATCGCTGGCCGCTATCGCCAGGCTCCCCCACTCGGAGTCGTTCGACGTCGTGGTCGAATTACGCGCACATCGTATTGGATCTAATCACCACACGCGTTTGGTCAACACAAAAAACTATGGTCTTTTGACGTGCTCTCTTCGTGCACATTTTCCTTTTCACCCCCGAGCGTCACACCGTCTGGAATAAGAGAAAAATGTTAACAAAATTATGTCGTAAAACGATAATGCCACAGAGGCAGGCGGCGGCCGCATGCAAAAGTGCGACGGCGAACGCCTCAGTGTGTACGCCCGCATTCTCCCTGCAAATTACTTTGCAGCGGCCTCTCACCTAGTTCGTTACACGTAACGCGGCGTAACTCTAAATAAAATTTAGAACTTTTTAGGGATATACGGGAAAAGCTAGAATTACATTCGCTCGCCGTTCGTGATGAATAATTTATTTCATACGGTGGCGCTTCGTCGTTTCGCAAATGTAAGTCGGGAATTGTACGCGAATTGTTTCTAAAGTATTAAATGTTTGCGCATCAATGTCTTATATTTTACTAGCTTTTACCCGCGGCTTCGCTCGCATTTGAATATTGAACTGACCGCCGGTATTTACTTATTGGAACGCCAGATAGCGCTGAATTCTATTCAAATTGATTAAACTCTTAAACCACACATAAATTCAAAACTTTATCCAAATCCTTGCAGCGGTTTCCAAGAATTGCCCGCTTTATGTAATAAGATTGCCAATAGATTAAAACTAATAAGGGAAATGTCACAAAATCAACAGCAGATTTTCGTCTTCAAATGTCACAAAAAACAACAATTATATTTAATGAATTGTTCATTGAATCTCTGTTGAGAAATGTTCCTGTATTTGCATTATTATCCTAGATAGGCCCGCTTTGGTCGAGTTGGCGAATTACGTAAGTAAGCCGGCGTGGCCTTGACATCGGCTGAGATCTTATCGATCAGAGTGCTGATGTGGCACAGGAGGGCCGGAAGTCGCCGCAGAACAAATGCGGAGCTCTACTTTTATAAATATCAATCGAACAATACATTTGGACTGCACCCTGTCTCGCTGACTAGCTATTGCAGTGTAATTATGTATTTATATAGTTTTATTTAATTTGCTTAATCATGACACCGATCGAAGTAACAATAAAAAAGTGCTCCATTTAAATTTCATATAAAATTAACAAATAAACTAAAATATGTCTTTAAGTTAAATTTTTGCTCATTGGTTCTGTATAAAAGTTTCCGTTTTTGGTGTTTTCGGGTTAATTAAAAAATAAATTTCATATATTAAAGTTTAAGTGAAATTATCGGTAAGCAAGTTATTTATGTTACAATGGCATGTAATACTTAAACGCGAGCTATACCGACAATCGCAAAAAAGTAAATATCGACGAAACGATCGCTGAGGGCAGTCATTTTGGAAAGTTCCTAAGCAATATAACCGCTAATATTATTAAGTCAGTAAGTCGTAATTTGAGTGTTTTAAAGCAAGAGAGCAATCAGGATTTTAATTGATAAAAATTAAGATGAATTTATATAAAACAAAATTAACAAAATAAAACGATAATAATAATACATCGTTAACAATGCTTATGGTTTTTTTTAGAAGTACGAAATGGAAAATAGAGTTTAAAGCGTAAAGAGTAAAAATGAACTACAATCCACATACATTCTCCAAGTGTATCTCGAGGTCTATTTTATGCTAACGGGAAATAATTTTAAGGACAGTGACGTCGTTTATTGCTAAACGGATTGCATTATACATTATAATGCGTGGAATAGAAATGTACTTTTGCGTAATCGTATATCTAATATCGAGTTAATTCGACTTATATTGTCGTCTCTTGTGGCCCGGTCTA
The DNA here is from genome assembly GCA_018246275.1 of Papilio slateri. Lineage (NCBI taxonomy): Eukaryota > Metazoa > Arthropoda > Insecta > Lepidoptera > Papilionidae > Papilio > Papilio slateri. The sequence continues at coordinate 8,740 of DWTW01000038.1, forward strand.
TGTTTAGAAAAGTGCAGCATTGATTTAAAATGTTGAGTCATAGTACATAGCAATGCTATAATCAAATTGTGCCGGTAAAAGCTCGACGGGATCGCCTCGAAATTGATTTGGTCCCTTGTGGCCTGGCTGAGTGCCGGAAAGTACTTTGTGTTAAACTTAGATTTGCTTTCACTTTTGGAATATTTTTTTTTTAACCTGTCGTGTTACAAAATAAACTTGAATATCCAATTGATGTGAACAGAAGAATACCAATTAAAATTCTTAGTTACCATTATTTTATCAGTATACAAGATAGTCGAGTGTAAATTACTTAAAAATGTCTCTTTTCCCGATCTTTCTTCTTACCCGTTATCCACAAGGAGGCTGGTCAAACGCCAGCAATTATTCTGGTTGTCGGGTATGTACATAGCACTCGATCGCTTACCATCTGGTGACCATGTCATTTCATAAAATAACTTACACAATGGAACCTTGACAATGTTTCTGAACACGAAAACTATCCGTTATATCGAGATAAATATTTACGTTTAGCGTGCGATACCAATTTCAACACTAAATTTGATATGCTGACACAAATATCAAGGTACAGCTCTAGCTCAAGGGCAATACTTCATTGCAGTAGGCAATTTAGTATTTAAGAACTAACTTTTATTTTTAATATTTAGACCTTGAAAATGAGACATAAAACCATCCTGTAGTTATATACAATACAATTATTGTAGTCAACCTATTTAACACAAACTGTGGCTATTGATTTAATTTTGAAATATCAGTATAAAGAATCGATAAAAGTATATTTGTGTTGCTAATAAAATCTAACAAAAGAATTTCGAACGTAGGGAGCTTAATCATTTGTGTCGGTTCGTTCAAACAGAACTCGCATATTTTTCAAACGCGCCCGTGCGAGTGAGTTTAAAATATACGAGTGTCCAATTTGCATCGTTTTGACATTTTAATTCCGAAATACGAACCCCTTGTACGAATGTTATTCCGCGCCGACGTGCTTACATTGGAACGATATTAGAGTTTTACTGTTTTATTTATAAATTTCATCTTTTACAATTATGAAATTAACTAAATTACACTGTTATTGTGGGTGTTTTAATTAATTTTCTAACCTAACCGGGATAGTTTTCTTACTATATTTTACTTTTGTAGTTAAATTACACTTTCGATTTGATTTCAAATTAGGTTTGGTTGTCGTGTCACGTTGATATTAGTACTTGATCGATCTATGTACCGGTCAATTGCAATCAGAAGTCAATTCGGGCGATTGAGTTTACACAGACCGTGCTACGTGCTACGTTGAGTACCCCGCTGCATTTCAATAGAGCCCTAGTATTCAAATCAGAGAGTCACTACCGGTGGAATGTTCTTTGGTGTACGATGAGCTCCGATAATGCCTCATTAATATGCATCGTCCAATCACTGATCATCTCATGTCTCGCTGGACCCGTATCGACCGAAAACAGGAGGCTGGCTACACTAGATTACCGGGTAAACAAACACTCGGAGAAATGTTGCTCGTAAGATAAACGGAATGGAGGAAAATTGCTTCATCTATTCGATTACGTTAGGAGCACTTCGAAGAGTTATTGTGACTTTTGTAGAAAGGAAGTTTTATGTTGAAAGTTTTAATAGTTTAAGTTGAATCTTTGTGATATGAATTTTTTGATGCGTTGTGTTATTTTGACATCGAAAATGATGTTATTTTTAATATCGTGGCTGCAGTGTCATCCACGATTATTTGTTTAAACTGCAAATCGAAGTCTAATCTCGGCCTGCAAAATATTATTCTAAGTTTAAATCGATATCGTAAAGCCTTCCGCTTATATAAGGTAGCGTGGCTGACTCGCGTGCGACCTCTAGCGTTTATTTCGCAACAAATGTTATAAATATTTACAATTTGAACTTCAAGTTCATGCTTAAACTCTTTCAAGGCTTCTCATCGGCTAAATTAAAGCCGTAAAACTTTGACGACAAATTGGGAAATCTGAAATGACGCCGCTACGCCTGCGTTATAATAACCCTTTGTCGAGGAAAATTTGCCGAAGCCTTGTAAGTTTGAGAAGAGTATATTTTTAATCGAAAACTCATACTCCGTGTCTGTAATTTGATTGAGTTTCTGAAGGCTGTGTTTGAATTATACGTCACAATAACTGTCAATCGTAACATAGGTTGTCGTGTTAATGTTGTGTAACAGCACTCTTTTGTCTATCATTGTAATGGCTACGGATCGATTCACTCGAAGGACGTTCGGGCCGCGTACGTCGCCGCCTCGGAAAAAATAACACTGAATACGCTTTGTATTACATCGTGTTTGTTTGGCAGAGGAATCATTCAATTATTTTATATAATATTTAGGATAATTTATTATTTGACAGAATTGATGTGCCTCGCGTTATTTTAACTATAGACTAATTAAAAGTTCAATTAAATTATTTATTGTTCATAACAATCCAGCCCTTCCTTAGGATAAGCACTACAGCCGCTAACTATGAAACTTAGTACATGTAAACATGTTAAGGGAAATCTTATAAGAAAAGTGGCATTACGTTAGATGTAACTTATATCCTACTGTAAAGGCGTTAAAATGCAATTTCTATAACATAAAGTTTAATAGGGTCGTAAAATAATGTTTGTTTAGATAGAAGGGGAACAGGATGACGGCGGGCTCGGGCCGAGCGATAAATTCAGCTCGAATTTAGATTAATGGAGTCTAAATTGCGTGCTTTGAGTAATTGTAATAGAATTTGTTTATTAGTATTGAAAGTATATTAAATTTAAGCCAAGAGTTTTATTGCCGTTTCAACGGAAATTGTTTTTCGACGCGATTGTGTTGCGTTTTGCGACTTGACAGATTTTAGGATATATATGCATATTGATATTAACATTCAAACCTGTTCAATGCAGACATTTTAAAATACTATATTTAGTGACACTTTATATTAAGGACACAATTCACAAACATAATCTTTTTAAAACCAAGCAAAAGAAATTCGCCTTTTAAACTTTAACGCACGGAAGCCCTTTCAGATAAGGCAAAATTATTGAGTCCATTAGCAGTGTATTGTGACGGAATAATGAACAGAACGGCCGCGGGCTCGATTCGGTAAACCTCGGCGTCTTTGATGTCCCTGCAATCGATTTGATCTGGCCTGATCAGTTTTTTTTTCAAAGCATGTTGAATGCATGATCCGTGATATTTGATGACAACGGTCTATGGTCTTCAGTGTCATAGAATTTTCATTGTTTCTAGTCATTGGATTTCGTTGTAGGTATTTTAATAGAATAAAATTGTCATGACATAAAAATGATCCTCGGGGGAGGTTGTATTTTAAGCTATCGTTGATAGCGATTTATAGGAGGGTCCGCTAATGTTCACAAGTCTGCGCCGGTTATTAACACGTCAGTCATCTCGTCTGACAAGCTACAAGTCGTTAACGTGTCCGCGCGCCGTGACCGAGCCCGACGATAATCTCTAACACATTTTATAATCGCTCGCCGCTTCTGCTCGGAAGCGAGAAATTAAATATCACACGTCTACGATGGCAGCTTGCTCGTGCCACGCTGGAATCGTATTGATATCAAATGTCGATTATAACTTGTTTTATTTACTTATAAAGTTGTATTTAGAATTTGTTATTGTATCTTACGATTCATTGAGTAATTTCTAAAGTTTATGGCACATTATTCTTTTGTGTAAATACAGACAAAATATTACAAGCTAAGTTTCATTTGAAGGTAACGTAGTCGTATAATATGAAAAGATTTGATGTAAGCATGGGCCGGTTTACGTAGCAATGCGATATTTCAGTTGGAGGAGCATGGACGCCTGCATGAATCCGGTCTCACCTTGGCTTCGTCATTATAAATTGATATCGCTAGTCCCCTACATCAGTGGCTCGTTCGTTCGAAGGTCGTCTAATAGGGCGCCGTTATCACGAATTCATGGAGTCACTCCGCGCCCAACTGATCACACATTCATGAGCAGTGCCCTTTCTCGTTCCACAAATCGTCACTACGTTTGTACCCAGTCGCATTGTAAATGCGGACGGCTCTCTTTATCCGAAGGAATAGTAGAATATATCGAATAATTTGTCGTTTCATACCGATGAATTTTTGTATTTTGAATGTAATTCGTTTTGAGATTTTGACAAAAACGCTTAGAACTTGGGCTTTAAAATTTATTTTGGCTAATGTAGTATTGTTAATAATATTTTGCAAATCGGATTAAGACAATTTGTAGAAAATTTTCACAGAATTTTATTTATTATTTTGTTCTTCGACTGTAAACTTACTTTAATATTGTTAGCTTCACATTTCATAGTACGCGATTAACCAAAAATTGCGTACTGGTTAGGTTTGCGCTCACCGATGAAGAAAAATATTGTTATGAAACCTAATACTTCTTTCGAAACCTTTCTTAAAAAAAAGATCCAGAGCTGTCACTTTGGAACTATTACAAGTTAATTAAAAAAAGGCATATCTTTAAATGCACGTAGCAGTGTCATTATAGTTGTACACATAACGTGAAGTTAAATTTATTTAGATCATCATTAACTGAGTGCTCCTTAATTTCACGAGAAGGCTGGCTTTTTATCTGCCCGTAACGATCCACTTCCTACATCGGGCCAATCTTTACGACACCAATTAAAAAGGGTACAGTCACGGTCGACAATAATTGAGCATCGTAAGTTGTTTTTTATGTACAGTCCGTTATTGATACACAGCGTGGGAGTCGCTCTATCAATGGACGATAGTGCTGCGACAATTAAACTCAATTTGCGCCGCGGCTTAGCGCGAGCGGCGGCACATGAGACAAACATCTGCCTTCATTAATTCTTCTGAAAGAACCCCGATTCCTTGTAACCTAGTTAATATAAATGCTTGCTTTGTCATATTAGCTTTGCGTCACGTACGTGTGTTGCTATAATCGTATTATTATTCATTGATTCATTTTCTAAAAAGAAGTTTTGACAAATGTGAAAGCATCATTGTATTATCAAAGTCCGCCCCTTCCCTGTGTCCCTTAACGAGGATGATGTCCCTTGATGAATGTAACATCCTCCAGGATTTTATCCGGAATCTAATTTTGAATTTGTAAGTTGTGCCATCTCTCCACTAGTCTTAAATATTTGTAACTAAAATAATACGTTACGGTACGCTCCTCACTTTAATCACACTCCATCGGAATTCAATTTGACGCAAATCTTTGTTTTCTTTAACGTTTATTGCATGTCAATATTGACTGGTGTTCCAGACACACTTCACAGACGTTCCCTTTGTCGATTTTGAATTTTCTTCCATTTTTCATTGTACACATATCGCCATTTATTCCTTTTAAGCTACTGTGACATTTATAACAAAGTCATAAGATTGAATTTCCGATGCAGTAGTCAGTGTCACACTTTTCCGGGCTCGCACCGTTCAGACGTTTGTTTGCGCAGTGATAAAACATTATATTATGTGCTCAAGGGTGTTCCCGCTGTGTGCGACGCCCTCATATCAAATACCTTTTAGGTGAAGTGAATATTATTATCGATAACAATCTTGTATTCGTACATCCTTTGTAGGTTTTTTCCAGACACGAGTCAACAGGCGCTTACCAAGCTACTGCCCTTTGATATTTTTTATTGAATTGCTAGATTTAACTGGCAATGCATAGCAGGGCACGGGTCAGAACAATACTGGTAGAATGAGTACATTACGATATACGAACGAATATATACGATTGGGCCATAAGGGGCAATAGGTTCTATAATAGTCTTATAATCTGTCCAACGGTTTTAACGGTGATGTTTTCTACATTTAGACTCTTGGTTATTGGAATGATTCTAATTGAGTTTTCAAATGTTGTCTGTGTGAAGCATGTTGCCATATTTACTTAGATATATTAGAGTTTTAAGCTCAAACGTTTAAAATAGCTTCTCAGTCAATTCTCGCCAATCGAAGCAGTGAGTTTAAACAATTTAAATTATCTCTACCCCTTCATCTGCTGTATTTATTCAACGGTATTTTTCCCGAGTATATTAAAATCGTCCGTCATAATCTCGTCGATAAGCTGTTAAAGTATAAAGTATGTCTATGGTACTTAAGTAGCTTATCGTCGACAAGGAGGGGCGGCGCGGAGGCGCTCGCTGTGTGCGCGTCGTTTTATCTTCATTTCGTTCCATCGCTTAAGTTAAATGTAGGCTCGCTGGATTAAGTGCGCGAGCTTTGCACACATATTTATTTTTCATTAAGTTTTCGGTGGTGTTTAATTACTTCCCGTTTGCTTTAACGTTCACGTAATGATCGGCTTATTTTACATCACGTATCACGTGTTGAGGAGAACGGTGTTGCTGAGAACAACCGTTATTGCGATATAGCACCAGAAACTGATGCATGAATGTGTCCGCTATTCGCGTCCGATATGCGTTTCGTCTGTAGTTGTCCGTTATAACAATGGCCATCCAATCACGCCTACATAAATGAATTATTGTGATTTTTTATAGATGAAAAATTGAATAATATCAGGTGAAATGCTCGTTTGCCTCTTTCCCTCATAAAAATTGTAATTGCCCATACTAAGTTGTAATACATTTACAGCTAAGTAAAGTCATCCTCTCAAGCTTTTGGTGTAATTTAAAGATAAGTTTTACGAAGTATCACACCTTACTGTTTACCTACGAAGAGAGTAACAAAATTAAATTGGTTTTATTATATACATTTAATGTTGTCTAAATGTCTCATCTTGTCGATGCTGAGGATTAAATGGAAGATCGTTATCTAAAGTAATGTGAGCGTCAAGTGAAAAGTTTTGGGACCAATCATTGTTCCGTTCGTCTTTTTAGATTGTACAGCTCATAGCGCGGTACATTGGGTGGTAACCCACCGAGCTAGTTAATATCTTGGGTCTGTGTAATTATCTACGATGTGAAGGTTCTTGTTGAACTAATGGGGGTCGCCAGAGGTAGACAATTTTAGTTGTTTCAATACACTATTTTACTAAAGCTTAGTAATCAAGTTAAATTTGTTATTGTGCGTAATTAATAAGATGCATTCAGATCGCGGTCCACGATTCTTTAATTTATGTTCCTTTTAATCTGCTAATATGTTTCTTGGTGATTTTACAACAAATGAATTAGTTTCACAAAACAATACATAACAAAGAATTTATTTACCTTCACGAGATTTAAGTTTAGTACTAAATTTGTATACGAAGTGGTTTCAGCGTATACTCGTATCGTCGGCTGTGGCAAACAAATGCTAACAATTAACTTAATAAAGTACCGAAGTTGTAACACAAAACACAACGATAGCTTGATATATTGTTACGCACAACTTTATACATGATTTGTGAACAACAACAAAGAAGATTGCGCACGTGGTTAATATTAAAAGATGTACTCACAACTCCACCGAATACAACGAAACGGTACTGATTACTTTTTTTATAAAATATTCATTATTTCCAAAGGGCGAAACATCGAGAACTTCGGATAGCCGTGTGAAATGAGTTGAGAGAAAGAGCGTCCGACGCCATTTTGAATCGTCAATATTGTATTGTTATAAGTCTGCTTCATTGTACACATTCGAGGATGATGTTGGTCGAAAAAAGCCTTAAACATATTGCTTGCTTAAATGTAAAAAAGCCTTAAACATATTGCTTGCTTAAATGTATTGATGTTCTTTCTAAACGAAAAGGGTGCACTGAAAGTAAGCTAAGGAAAAGCTAGGAAATTATTCAACGTCTTCTACATTTCATTAGGCTAACCACCGTTACGTATATTCGCGCGGTTTGTTGTAAAACATTTGCGCGGTTCTTCTGAGTAGGAATTAATCAAGGTGAGCGATCATCGACAACGCACCGCTTCATTTGCCGCTTTTGTATGCCGCAGGGCCGCGGTCACCTTTGTATCCCATTCCTCCTACATCACGATCATTACACGCATAATGCGTCGCCATATAAACTATAAACTGTCCTTTACTGCCTTTATTTAAAATTGTACGTTTTTATTTTATCTAAAGCTAGTGCTGACTGCAATATCAGCCGATGTCAATTGGACATCAGTGTGTTTATAAGTGGTGAAACGCACAAGTATATATATTTTTTAACTTTCCTTGACTGTTTATACTTTTACTGAAGTGTATTTATGTCTCACCGTTGGGTACAGATACTTATTTTCCTATGAGCTATGTTTTTCTCGCAAGTGGATGTTTCTGTACTTTTCTTCACTGCTGAGCTCGTTAATGATTAGGGTATCTATAATTGTTTTTTTTTTAATTTAGACGTTAAATTAGTTTTCTGAAGTCTGATTCATCTGATAAACGCTGTTCAAAAGCATAATTAAATCGGCATCTTTGTTTAAAGTTAAATTTAAGACAGGTTTTTATATCCCCGAGTAATTTCCGCTCCCGTTGTTGTGACGAAACGAAGGCGTCGGCGAGCCTTAGCGGAAATTTATATCTGGCAGCAGAGTACTGAATGCCTTTTCTGAGCGCCTGGCGACCGCCCTCGGCCTTCCGCGCCGCACGGCACCCCGGCGGCTACATCGGGCGATCTATTATATATTATTTGACTTGCGAAGCTTGAGATAGCGCTAAAGTTCCAGAACCGATTCGCTAAGATTAAAGTAATAGAGTAGTAACAAAGATTTGCGTCTTTGATGAAACTGTCTGGCTTTTGTAATTTTCATACTTTTACGCGTACATGCTGGTCACTTGCAAGATATCATTGCGTATGTAAAAAGTTTATAATAATTGTTCGCATAGAGCATACACTAACAACTATATATACGTTATGAGTATTTTTTTTATCTTTCATGTACATTGAAATTCCTGTGCCCCTTTCGTTCTATTAGTCTTGTGGTCCCTAATGGATATCTCAGTCCATTACTGTCAGATATAGCCTGTATTAGAGTACAGTCGCCTGATTCAATACGCCCACAAACATTTCCTTCTAACATTTATTTAGAATCGACTTCTTTATTGGCGACGTAAATTGCCTGTACACGCGGTTTATCGTTTGCGAAATGCCTTTGGGTCGCCCTTGCTCCCCGAGAACGGTCGGATCCTGTGGAGCGATACCTTAAACCATATAACGAGACGTGGAATAAATTATAATGACCTTCCTTATAAGTCGATGAGTTCTGATTTCATTTTGAAGTGTCGTAAAACAAGATGGTTGTCATTTTTTTTGTGTTCTCTTTGCAGATTGAATTGATCTATTTATAGATTTTTTTCAATAAGATATTTCGATACCTTTTCTAAAAGTCTTTATGATTCAAGTTATTTATCTCTCTGTCTTATAAAGTCTGAAAATCTCCATTTAAATACATCTATAGTGACTCTTACTCGATGAGCTCTCAGAATGTGACGAAGTGATGAAAATATTTTTAAACATTTGTACAGAATTTTTATACATGAGAGATGTACAACACAATTGGGATCTAGGACCCCTAATTCCTTAGTTTCTGCTAAATTTTATTGGACACAATTATAGACCATCAAAATTTTACATGGTGATACAACACGAAAGAGAAATGTAGTCGAACAACTAATGTATATAAAACTAACTTTGTCTTTGCCGAGACAATTTCTCGCAGTAGTAATCTTGGTCCGAAACACATCGCGCGGAATTCTTATCTCGTACCGTCTGTCACCCTTAGTTATTCGTTGTGCGATCTCTATTATTGTATTGCCGTGACCAGGTGGGGACCAGGTGGGGACCAGGTGGGGTGGTGGGGGGAGTGATGTTCGATTGTTTTTATCGTGCAAGTGTACATCTGGTGCAGTCGCGAGCAGATCGATGAATCCGCTCGCCACCGTATCCGCACTTCTATCAACTTTGCATTCGGCTTATCGCACGTGGGACGCGCCGCAGCTTTCGAGTGCAAGCTTTCAAGGTCGCCCGCCCTGACCTATTTACACGGCCATAATGTACTAAAAAATATATTATACTTTAAGTCCGAATATATCAAGTGTTTTGCGAAAAAAAAAACCTTTCAATCGAGTAGAAGCACATAAAATTTGTTAAACAATACTTTAGAACGAATTATTAAGATGAAATTTTTCCATTTTCTTTTTTCTTATAACGTGATTACGCCGGGTGATTGTGTTCGTTTTATAAATGACCCAGCGCCGCACAGCGCACCACAGCGCACACGAGCGGCGATGTAACAAAATCAAATCAAAAATGATAAAATTTGGACGAAATCGGGCGGTCGGTTACATAAGTGGGGGCGGAGACTAGGTCCGCTGAAAGCTTACGTAAGGAAGTCTGAAATTTCACTGAAATAAAAAAGGTTGATCGGTCTAATCCGTACTCCATGTCGATGCCGGTGGAGAGTGTGGTTTCGTGAGCGAGACGTTTCACTGTTGTGACTTTTTTCTCGTTTTCCATATAGTTTTGCATTCTGTTTGTATAGTATTGTTTGCGATTTACGATTAATGAAAATTATAGTTATAGTGTAAGTCTTTTTTAAATATGATTTTTTAATAATGGTTTCGTTTATGAAAGTTGTGTTGGATTTGATGAAGATTATCGTTGACCGCGCCAGTGTCGGCGGCAGGCGCAGCGCCGGCAAACGAACTTTAATGTGCATACGTTTCCTTTCGGTATTGTTATTTACCTCTGCACCGATGCCATTAGCGTCAACAGCACGTTACCGATGCGTTTCCCGCCAATATGTTTAATACAATATTCACATTACATCATACTATATCACGTATGTTTTTGATTTCTATTTATCACTCACAATAATGTGTATCGTGGTACACACGCGAACTTTTCCGAGTGTCGTTTATTTTGTATTGCACGAGGATAATTTTAAGTGAGCCACGTCCGATCACGAGCACGGCCGGCACGCTACTGACGCGGCGGCAATCGCGGTGGTCGTCCCACGCTAATTCCGAGGCCTCCTGAACTGGTGCTGGAAGCAAAGGGCGCAAGTTTTCATCCGCACAGCCTTCGCTAACTAGCTTCAGAGCTAAATTAATATTGAATGCCTGACCGTTTCCATTACTGTTTCAGTTAGTCATTAGAAATAATAGACTCTGAACTCTGTTTTATAAATTTGGAGTTAAACAATTTTCCGTTTGAGGGTTATGCCGGTCATTTTGTTTAAATCTTATAGCCCAAACAAAGTAGTTTATAATGCGAAGGGCTCATAGTTTATATTAAAGCGTTGTTATCTTAACAGGTCGAGGAGAGGATAAGAAAGCTTTATACTGTCATTCTATTCATTCATTCTACTCATTCTTCAGCGTATAACGCATATGGTCAGTAGAAGGCCACCTAAGCATTTGGTTATAGTCACAATAATTTTTTTCACTTTAAATTGCTAGGTTTTGGAATATACTACGTATAAAATAATACAGTACATTAAAGTGAATACAGAAGCGTCGTTCATATTTTTAAACAAGTTGTTGTAATAGATAGGTTTTTGTTTGACAGTCCGTCGCCATTCTGCTGGCTCACCGAGTGAATTACAGTTGAGGCATAATAATGGCTCGACCACTACGGCGATGATTAGATGATAACTGTCGGCTTGAACCGGATAATTTTTAACCTCTTGTTTCGTTTTTATAAGCTTCATTTAAAGTCCACGATCACACTCTTGTAATTAATGGTAAGGGGGCTTAAATGTATCATTACTGTATATCCCATTGGTGTAATACGACTTTGAGAGGTTATTAAAAATGTTAAATAAGCGCTGGAGATAAACTGAAGAGTGCTCGATTAGAAAAAAGTTACGTAATAGACTCAGCTTTGACATAAAGAGGGTCGTGTGATGCTGGATTGTGAATGAAATTTTTAACGAGGGACCGCCGCCCTCCCGGCTACTGTCGTCACCTCGAATAATGTTCTACCAACGTGTGTTTATATTATTAAATTTATCGTATCGTGTTACCTTTATAAATTCTCCTATATATTTCGGAATATTTCATTAAGTAAACAGTCGAGCGATATAATTAGCAATAGGATCTTAATCCTATTGCTAATTATATCGCTCTCGCCTTGTGTCTATCAAACTGAGAAACTTTAGCCACCTGTTTGGTCATCGAGCTAAGTCCTAAAAGTAAAGGTAACCTAAAGGTAAAGGTACGTAAGGTCCTTAAGGTAAAAGATAAAAGCTATTAACTACGTTTGTCTTAAAAGGTGCGTTAATGAAGATGCAATTTAAGAAAGATAGGTTCTACAGATTTCAGAAGTAGTTAATTAGTTGAGGCTGTCACGGTGGTGGATTTATTATACGATAGCATGTCAAATATTATTCAATTTAAACATAAAATATTTTACATGAAACTGTCTCATCTCGTCTTTTAAGTTCTTTCGACATATAAAACCTTAAAAGTAACGTTAACATCTTTTACGGTGAACAATAAAATAACTATAATAAAATAACTAAATGTATACAGATTTAATTGTTAAAACGAGCTATCTTTCCTTTGTATTTTTATTAAGACATGAAACCACGAAGTCAATACATATATGTATTCGTATAATGATAGACCCACACGGAGCTGTTGACACGCGCGGCTGTCTGTTGGATATGATAATATTCATATTCTGAGTATAGCAATTCAGAGTACTCTTTGTCTTATTTCAGGCATACTGAGAGTTATATAAATAACTGAAGTTCGAATAGCAACGGTAAACGTACTTCAGTTACAGTAGCGGTAATTAATCTCTACGAATATTTAAATAACTTTCAAATGTTTTATTTCATGTGGCATTGGATACTAATTTAGCCCCAAATAATATACGACAAAATATGACAGTCAACGCTGATTCAGCATAAGCGATCGCGGCTACAGTGTATATGAAAATGAAATGTTTGTGATGCAGAACCAGGCAGAGGATAGTTGGAGAAAAGAAGAGAATGATACAAGTCGTAAGGATCGTCCAAAAATAACCGCAACTCAGGATTATAAATAAAAATCCGTGATTTGTTCGACACTTTAAGATATTATGTCGTTTTTGTCGATTAATTTAACTACTTGACTGCGATCTTAAAACATTAATACATTATTATTTGCGTAACGGTATTTGGCGTCACAAAGACATCCTGTGACGACGCCCGCCACATACAACCAGTATGTTAGTGGATCTAGAATGCATGTTTTCATACGGTTCTGTCAAAAAAAGATATCTGGCATCGGTTAACAAGTATCAATATAGAAATATTTAGTAAACAAAATATCGTTTATCAAAACAAGTTTTAATACAAATACATTCCAAAATATCATACGAAATGCTATTTTATCTATGAATTAATATCGAGTGCTTTGTATGCACGGGAAACTGTGTCCGATCAGCCAGAAAGTAAATCTCCAACATCTGCTCTCGCTGCTCGCGCTCCACGCCCTACGCCCCACCGACGGTTGCCAAACTTTAAAATTTTCACGAAAGTTTTGGAATTTTATGAGAAATACAATTTGCTATAATCATTTTCTCAAAACAAAGTTAAATAAATATTTAATTACAGTTATTCAATTAGCATTTCTTTCACGTTAAAACTTATCTTTTGTAAAAGATATAGAAAATAAAAAAAGTCTGACGACACGGCGACAGACCGCCAGGTACCAGCCACACCACCTCGATGGCTGGCATTTCAAGACGGTGCGATTTCAATACAATCATTAAAATACAAATATGTCAATACCAACATTAGGACTTGAGAATTATGTTGTTGAATTTATGTTGCGAAAGTGAGTGGAGGGATCGGTAGGGGTCATTCCTAGGGGTTGTCGGATTCACCCGTAATATCTGCCTACGGAGACTAATCTCTGCCTACCAGTTAAGGGCGTGTGTGCTTTTGTTGTATAACAGAATTATTATTTCACACAATAAAAAAACCTTATCCTACTGTCATGGTATTACAAAAACTTAGTCCATTAATATTATATATACTCCGTATATCCCTCTAAGTTAGAGCTTTGGTAATGCCAAGGGTAAAGCATGTTACGCAAAATATTTACATAGGGGGCGCTCAAGGAAATTTTCCTCGGATTAAAATGTTCGGCGTTCATAACTGCCTCGTTTATTTGTAACAAGGGAAAAGTGTACTTTGTTCTTCGCGTTGTTAACAAACAATCTTTTGTGACTGTTCAGAAATTGGGGCACTTTAATATCGCCTAAATGATGTATTCGTTATTTGATGGCTTTAGTCGACACATCTCCGAAATTTGTTCGGGGGCAGCAACTGTCAAACAAACTTGTGTCGAACAACTTGGCGACAATGTTTCATAGCGCGAAGAAATTGCTATTTTCATCGGGATCAACTCCGCCCTTAGTCCAGGGAGAACAGTTCGAACTATTCTATGACACCTGACCTTAAAACTTAGGTTCTTTTTTATTTTATTTTTGTATAATATGATGTATAGATAATAATAATGATCTAGAGTTAGAGCTACGAGCAAGCGTCTTCTATTAAAACTCAGCGGCAAAAATAAAACGAATAAAGGGTATTGGGAATGAAAGTACAAAACTTAGCTTATTTGGAATCATTTTCACCAGATATAAATGAATCAAAGGTTTTTGTTTATAAAAATATCATTTAAATAGTTATGAATTTACATAAAGCTGTAAATTATCAGCTGCCAAAACTGTTTGCCGGCCAACCCACCGGTAAACAAAAACTAATACGGACATTTACGTTTTGGCAGCCGAGAGACATTTTGCCCATAACGTGAGTAACGTTGCTCGAACATCTGTCTGGGTTACTTTCGATGCAATTTGCTGGGCGTAAGATATTTTGGTGCCATTGTTTATGATAAGTGATCGCTAAGATTAGTTTAATTCTAAAAGAGTGCCAGGCCACCACCACACTTAAGAGGATGGAAAAAATATAGTCCATAATTTTGAAAGATTGAGATTTAGGGAGAAATTCGATATCACGCCGAAAGATAGCATATTTTTTTTTATTTCTAGAGCAGAATTATTGCATTACAGATTGGATCTGTTTTTATTTTAATGTAAACCCCCCACTTAGGAAATGTTGGTGGGTATGGCCACATCGCGGTCCAATTCCTTTTGTTGCATTTCTCTATGCCGGTATTAATTTGTCTTCGTCCATATTTCGTCCAAGTCCATTGTAAACTTTGTTATTACTTTAAAGAAAAGATAACGACGAAATTAACAGCTTACGTTTAACGAGCTTGATCTTGAAATTAGGGTTAAAATAGAATATTGGCTTTTTAATTACATTGTTGTTTTTGAAAGATTCCTGGTTTAAAATCTTAGATTCTTGGCTTTAGTTTATTTGAATTTGCGACTCTTTAAACCCTTTTTTCACTTGTGGGAGCGTTTTGAATTCAGGTTACAGATGATGATTTCGCCTGATACTTAAAGGATATTCATTTTTTAACGAAAGCTACGCAGAACTTTTTCTATACCCGATAATATTGTTACAGTTGCCTGACCACTGGCATTCACACACAAATACTGTATTTACAAATATGCTGACCTTCGTGATAAGCAAACGATATTTATACTAACAAGAAATGTATGATATTTTATTTCACTTATATTATTATAAACATTTACTATATAATTAAGTTTTGATGGAAAATGACAAAATATCGAAATAGTTTTGATTTCTTTTCCTCAGTTATAACAAAATATTGAATGTTGCATTTCAAAACAAGGAATAAATTTAGATCTGTTCATATCACGACCTTCACATAGATCTATTGAACTTTTCTAATATATTAGGTTGTCAAATATCTCCCTTCCGCCTTTTTGTCTTTTGAATTTCGCGGCTATGTACAAAGCGCTACAG